>OZ010692.1:5833730-5997103 GCA_963932265.1 Thymelicus lineola | reverse complement strand
GATCTTAAAGTATTCAGAGGTAAGGTAACGCCGATCGTGATTTTTACATCAAGCGTAATAAAAATATGAGAGTAACTCTACACTTGCACGAATAACTGTCTGCGGAAACATAAAAAGTGCGGGGGTCTATTCACGGACCGTTCGCTATAAGACCGACAGTGCTATACAGGATGTTTGCTTTCCGGCTTCCATAGATAAATTTTCTTCGGTAGATAAAATGGAACGGGTAAATGGAGAATTATAATGCACGTGTAACGGGTTTATTCAAGTTGCATATTTTCACTGTTTCATGCTGAAAAATGCGAGTTAAACCCACGTGGAGAGGGTTCCCTACGTTGATTATTTATTTATTATTTTATTTATTTTTTCAATTTTTTAGGATTTATAAGAATTCCATATTCTTATAGATTTTCCTGTGATATAAAAGCAAAGAACTATCTTCTGTATTTTTTCAAAACTCTGGCCTCAGTAGATACGGAGATAAAAGGGGAAATAGGTCAATTATCCTCATCAGTTTTCATTCTCTCTTGAATAGTTTTAAAATTATACATATACTGTAAAACTATAAAAAAATATCTTTGAGATCCTTCAATAAGCCCTTTCATTTGACATGGCATACCATACTGTTTGACAGACAGTTTTTTTTTTAATTTTGATTTCGTTAATTTTTTTCAAAAATCAGTTGTTTACTTTATACCTTCATCATCATTCATACCAAATTTTAACTTATTTGCTTCGGTAGGCGGTAGTTTCGAAGTAAGTTGGCTGTAAGGCTCAGACACGAGTGGTTTTATGAGTGTGCCGTTTTTCGATTTTTTTCGTAGAGAACCCTAAGAAGCGTATTTATAGACACTCGTAGCATTTATAAATAATGGTGTAACTAGAGCTTTTTTGTAGATACCTTCATGCCATTTTCTCGTTTGTCAATTAACGATACTAAACAAGAGACGGATGCGAAATGTTGATTAAGTGCACATTAGAGGATTTTAATAAAACCTAACCTACCTAAATTTGAAACATAATAATTATGGAAAGATAAAATAAACTACGAAGCAGTTTAAACGGTCTTAAGTGCAGCTTAAGAAATTTAATATATTTAACAAAACAATAGAGATATTTATAAAACACAAAAATCTATGCATAATTATTTGGCTTTACTAGATAACTAAGTAGTAAGTTTTCTAGCGAAAATCTTCATCAGTCATTTATCAACGTGATAAATATACAACATTTTATAATACAACAATGGTCGCAATGTTTACTACATACCAAAAATAAATTATATGCATTCCAAACGTACTCCCCGTATCTTATATTTCAGGGGGATAATTCTGAAAGCACTCGCTACGAGGGCGTTAGACTCCAGTACAGGATGTTTGCCTTCCGGCTTCGGTAGATAAATCTCGGGTAGGACTCGGTTAAAGTTTAATTTTCGTGTGTCTATTAGGGTGTTGATATTGGTGATTTAGCAGATTTACGAGGTTTAGGTGGGTAAGTCTTAGTAATATTAAATCGTACTAAATGAGTGTAGATATCAACTTAAAAATTGTATTTATATAATAGATTTACAATATACATAGATTAAAAACAAGATAATACTAATATTAATAATAATAATATTAATGCCTTAAAAATGATAATATTCCAAAAAACCGGGTCCGCTTATATCTTGGACTCGAGATTCTATCAAAATCATTTTATTGAATAAATAATATGTAAAAATGCGATTCTAATATTTTTTTTATTTTTTGTAACTAAAATGTCAATAATTTATTTTCTACATGTATTTATGTTTATCCCTTCAGGTAGGTTTTCATATCGTGAAAAGTAAATACAGTAATAAATAAAGATTTTAAAAATAAATTGGTGAAAATAAAAAAAAACTTCATAAATTGCAATAAACATAATGTTCGTGAATCGTGATTCCTTTAAAATTTCACTAGAATTTAGAATCTATTTTGTTTTAATTCGACGCAATTTCTAAGCATTTGTAACTTCAATACATTTTCATTTTTAACTGTTATAGTATTACCGAAAATTGTGAAAGCTTCATATTTTCTCAAGTCGATTGAAGTTTCAATAATACATTACACTTTTCTCAATAAATTGTCATATCGACACTTTTTGGAATAGACCCTATCCTAGAACATTTTTACAACTTTTCTTTGTTGATGGTTAAATATAAATTGCTCCATCGCACTTATAGCGGAGAGCACAAATCGTAAACATTTTTTATGTCGTCATCGTGATATGTATTGTTCTTATCCTTACATGAATAAACGACAGTTCTCTTTTATAGTTTCTCGTATTTATTTCGGTTATAAAGGAAAGAGAGTCTTATTTTATTTGTGTACACAAATATTAAATTAATAACATAGCAGCTATTTCTTATTGAAAATAAATATAATAGTAAGTCAAATAGGTCACATCAATTCAAATACTAAACACATTAGGTGAAAGATATTACCGACATACAATTTTTAGTATTATTTTCAGTACATTTAAAGAGTCTTTTGTGGTAAAGCTATTGAAGAACAAACGTTTATTTCAAAGTGAATGACGAACGAAATGTACGAGATTTGAATTTGAAATTGAATCAGCTTGCATGCAACATGCAGCGACAATAGTAGACAATTCACAATGGTATTGTTTACAGTTTACCGTATTTACTAAAAGCTTCATTGCGTTATAATGATGCCATATATTCTGATATAATAGTGCGGTTAATTTATAAACAAATGTATTTACACAAAGACAATGATTTGTGTAGTACAATAAACAATTTCGAATGATTGATTAATTTGATAAATAAACTCAATTGATAATTAATAATCATGGAAAATAATGTTTAATTTTATTTTATCCTCTAACTTCAGAAAATAAAAAAAAAACAATTCAATACGAAAACTACAGATTAAATATTGAAAATTGTTTCCAAATATAACCAGGCCTAGCGCACTCCTTACTCTTGATATGATGTTACAAAACGTGCCACGTTCGACGTGTCGGGCCAATTTCAGAAGGTCTGCGACGCGCCGCCGCGCCGCACCGCCAGTGTCATACATTCGTAATCTATCACACATGTCATCACAAAAAAAGAAGACAACCCTGACATTGTGAGAAAGGATAAGAGTTTTGATTAGAAACAGAGGCAATGTCTACTAGAAAATACAATAATTAAGGAATTTTAATTTGATAGTGATTTAGTCGATTTTGATTTGCTTGATCCATTACCATTATATTGTTGTATTTGAAGCTTGTTATCAGTGAAGTGATTTGCAATCAGTTGTTTTAATTTTGAGGATATGAAGATGAAAATGTGCCTTTAGGCTTAACGGCCCTTCGGAGGAATTATATTGGTAATATTGATTTTTTTATATTATTGCTGTTATTATTTCTCCGTGAGGTCTACCTCAGTGTCTGGATAAGATACCCCCTGTTGCTAGTGTTAGCCACCAAATGACGCATCGGGTTCAGGCTGGGGGCTTGGGAGCCAATTCTTTATTTTTTTGCTCCTCTTTTGCTTGGATGGCAACGCTTCAGTGATGCCTTCGGTGTCGCTGATGTCCTCCGACGACGACTTTAAATTATTATTAGATGTTCAAGTTGATTGATCACATTATTTTTACTATAATCCGCTTTTCTCCAAAAGCCTTACCTGCTTCCGGCGGCCCATTACGGCAAAACGGGTAATTTCAATATTTTAGTTTTTTTATGCTTATCATTTATATTATTAATAAAATAAAGATTTTTTTTGAGTTTGAGACTGATTTGTTAAAGTTCAATAAGTAGGGAATTTTATAATATTAAAGTAAAGTAAAAAAATATATCAAAAACCTGTTTTTTTCACATAACCTTAGATTGCTCGTATAGGGCTCATCTCCCCTACACATGTAGGTAAAACAAACATATTTTAAATCAGTTCAAATGTGAATCTTTCAGGTGATGCTTCTCTCCTCTTTCTCGTACTTCTGTTTTTCCGATATTCCAGTGCAGACTGTAGAACTAAACTAGCATTAATTAACTCATTATATCCTTGATTTAATCATTTTTACTCATTTACAAATTCATTAATTCGTTCATAATCACCAATTCAAATTCAAATTCAAATTCAAATTCGTTTATTCATCAAGAATATGTTTACATATACATGGTGTTGGGTAATACATTTTTATAGCAAATAGTCCAAATTAAATGTTCGTCAGCTGCCTAAACTGGGCGTAAACCTGTGATATAGGCAACTGAACTCTCCCAAGAGGTATCCGTTTACTATAATAGATTACATGTGTGACATACTAAGTATATAAACATAGTTTTTGATGTTCATTTTAGCAATTTAAGTAACCAAAATTAACATGCAATAAAAATAATCACAAAAAGGAAAAATCTGCAACTTTGCGTGTGTGTGTGTGTGTGTGTGTGTGTGTGTGTGTGTGTGTGTGTGTGTGTGTGGTGTGTGTGTGTGTGTGTGTGTTAGGATCTGAATAAGTCTACCATGCAGTTCTACTGTAGGTACAATTCGTCCAACTGAATGGATAAACTTTATTCAAAATACAGGAGTAGTCTTCATAATAGCTCTTTATATGACAAGCTTTATGTTCGCCACAGTGCAATAAAAACTGCCAGTTTTATCACAAATTTAACATCACGAGACTGCATACATAAACATGAGAATTTAACAATTAACCGGAAACAATAAACAAGCTGAGTTGGGAATTTTTACAAGCGAATTTACTGTTGTTGCGATGAAGCAGTCCTTACTAGAGATGTTCTATGATAAAAATCGAATCACTCCATCAATTCAGAAACGGTATTAATAATAATTCAGAGTACTGGCAACACTGTAAACTTTAATTAATCTTCTAAGCGAGTTGTCCGTTGATCATGATGGAAGATACAATTTATCTACTTTTTAACCGACTTCAAAAAAAGGATGAGGTCCTCAATTCGACTGTATTTTTTTTATGTTTGTTACCTCAGAACTTTGGACTGGGTGAACCGATTTGGATGATTTTTTTAATGGAAAGTTGGTGCTGGTGTGGTCCCACAAAAATTTGATCTGATAATGGCATCCATGTCAAAATCATATAAGTCTAAAATTTGCATTAAGTATGTGCGCGATAAATGGACGAATAACTCAATATCGCGCCAATCGATGATTCTTTTTTTAATTGAAAGCTGGTGCATGTCATGTAGTCCCACATAAATTTGAGCGAAATCTGACAATGGTATCCATGTCAAAAGTACAATGTACTTCATTTGAAGTCGGTTATTTTTTTGTTGTTTATGTAACTAGCCGTCAAACGAGCTGACGATCCACCTGATGGTAAATGGCCACCGTCGCCCATGGAAATAAGTAGTATCAAGGCATCACCGATGCGTTGCCGACCAAGAAACAAGAGAGAAAAAGAAAGAAAGTCTTACCTACCATCAGTTGGCTTTGCTATTTTATTGGTTACTTAACTATATCAATAAAATTTAGGATACGTTCGTTACATGACATGAGAGACTTGCATAATTAGAGCCTCCAACAACGGGCACATGAGGATCAAATAATTAACTAATTTTAAATAAGTGTTTGACAATCAAGATTTTATTATTTTGTTTCAAATTTTGCGATGTCAGCAACGACAGCACAGGTTAAGAGACTGGTCTAATTATGCACCCTTCTCTATCATAAAAGTTATGTATGTTTCACAAAAAAAGTTTCTTTCAAGAAGGGATCATCATTAGGATATATGAATCTGAATTTGATACACGACTCCATAAGATATTTGTATAATATTTTCGAAGGTGGATAAAAACTTCCAATCCGCATTTAGTCAGAATAGTTTTGGTTGGTCTGTCTGGTTGGTTAATTAAATGGTTTAAACATTCAATTAACTTAAACAAATATAAACAGATAATCTAACTAGGTTAAGTGAACGGAGAAAATGTTAAAATACTTTATTAGGAGATACTAACTACATTAATTATGTGTGATTAGCGAAGTTTTCGAACAACTGCTGATTAAGATACAAGAAGAACTTTGTGGTACTTTTTCATATCGTACAAATTCACTGAACACGACAATTAATCGAATAGGCCCATCACTAGTTTTGGCCCTTTGAAATGGAATACAGAAAGTTTATTGCTTGTTTACGAGCCAACTCTTTACCGAATAGGGACAATCATGCTTGTGTTTTTATTTCCGAGTCATGTTCCCGACCCAAAGTGTAATATGAGGGACGAGCGTACGTGGTATTACAAATTCCTAGTTATTGCTCCGTCCGAAGAACGTTTAAAAAGCAATATCATAAGCGAAGATATTTAAGCAATAACATTTCATCTTTGATCTGATATTAGAAGAGGAGGAAGCTCAATCAAATGGCGCATGCTATGAAATTTTGCAGGCTTTTATCGATACATATACTATACTTCTCTATACTCGTATATTATATTATACTTTTCTATACTCGGGTTATCACTACCAGAAGTTTTTTAAGCGATTACTTTTATCTGAGTACCATCAAATATGACATTATTAAGTGCTGCACAATACTAGCAGTGTACTGAAGTCTGTTCAATTGTTGAACTTGCTTTTGAAACTTTGAGGAGTTTCCTCATTTCCTCATACATCTACTTTTGTATAATTGCTCTTATTTAATAACTAGCTGTTCCACGCCTTCGTCCGCGTGGTATATAACTTAAACCTATTTGTTATTTTCTAACACTATTTTTTTTCTATAATAAGTAGCCTAAGTTACTCCTTGTTACATTAGCTATCTGCTAGTGAAAGTCCCGTCAAAATCGGTCCTGCCATTTCAGAGATTAGCCGGAACAAACAGACAGACAGACAAAAATTGAAAAAAATATTGTTTTAGTATATGTACCGTGTATACATCCAAATGCATTTATTCATTAATATCAAATTACAAACAGACACTCAAATGTTATTTATTTGTATAGATAAGCAAGAAATATTTACTCTAAAATGTTTTCAACATAAAACTATGTATTTAGAAGGTAGCTTATAAATAAAATGGAAAACGCAGAACAATAATCCAGTAAGATTTGGATAGAAAAGCAAAATCAAAATTCATTCAAGTGACCCCGGGATCGTAATTCCTCGACGAACCGAAAACTATTTCTATTCAGAGGGGTTGCGACCCTTAAAACGGACGTACTTGGGTCACGAAATTGTATTACGCGTAGGTATACATATGATTATTTTTGAGTCGACTATGCATACTTTTTTCATTTATCCTTAAATTGTTAAGGACCAAACAAATAACCGAAACAAACTATGGTTTCCGCAGACTCATGATATTTTTGAAAAATCTTTTCAAATCGTTGAAACCGCACCCTGAAAAAAAATATTATTTTATTCTATGACCCTGTAGTCTTAATAAACATGTACCTTAAGATGTTTAACCTCTTCTTAATATATAATATCTTTGCATGTACCTATATCCATGCCAAATTACAGCTTTCTAGCACTAAGAATTTCCGCGCTATTATGCGTTACTAAAGACGGGCAGTTGGACATGTGAAAAAAATCACAAAAGTAGGTTATATTTTATGACGACTTTTCAAGTCGTCAAATTTTCAAATGCTAACCCATTTCAACAATAATAAATTATTACATCCTGAGCAATACGGTTTCACTAAAGGCCGTAGTACAACCGATGCCGGGGCTAGGCTATTAAAGCATATATTTGAAGCATGGGAGGCGTCACATAATGCCATAGGAGTATTTTGTGACTTATCTAAGGCATTTGATTGTGTTGAGCACGAAACATTGCTGTTTAAACTTGGCCACTATGGTATAAAAAACAAGGCCCTTAGCTTGATCGCGTCTTATTTGAGTAATAGAATACAAAAAGTCAGCATAAACGATATTAAGTCATCGGGGTCACCGGCTGTGATGGGTGTACCGCAGGGCTCGATCTTGGGTCCGTTTCTTTTTCTGGTATACATTAACGATTTACCACATTATGTAAAGAACCAAGCGGATATTGTACTATTTGCTGATGATACATCACTAATATTTAAGTGTGAAAGGGATAAAGTAAATTTCGACGACGTAAATAGTGCTCTTTCGCATGTATCGCGTTGGTTCACTATCAATAATTTACTATTAAATGCAAAAAAAAACGAAATGTATAGAGTTTGTGCTACCTAATGTTAAAAAAGTCAGCAAATCTCTTAAACTAAATAACGAAACATTGCATATGGAGGAATCGACGGTCTTTTTAGGGGTGACCTTAGATAGTAAACTTCAATGGGGCCCACATATAACAAATCTCGCGACAAAACTCGGTAGGGCTGCTTTTGCTGTCAGGAAAATAAGGCAGTATACAGACGTCGAAACTGCTAGGATAGTCTATTTTGCTTATTTCCACAGTGTTATGTCTTATGCCATCTTGCTGTGGGGCAAAGCAGCCAATATAAAACAAATTTTCATACTCCAGAAACGGGCAGTTAGGGCTATTTATAAACTTAGGTCTCGGGAATCTTTGCGTGAAAAGTTCAAGGAAATAGGTATACTTACAGTAGCTTCCCAGTATATCTTTAACAATGTAGTTTTTATACGGAAGAATATAAACGCGTATAAACAAAATTTTGATATTAATAATCGCCATACGAAAAGAATGCATCAATTAGTTACGCCTTCGTTCCGCCTAAGTAAAGTGCAGCGATCTTTCATAGGGCTTGGTATACATTTTTATAATAAAATCCCAAAATTAATACGTGACTTGCCAATAGAAACTTTCAAAAAACGTGTAAAGACACAATTGTTAGGCAAGGGATATTATAGTGTAGACGAGTATTTAAATGACAAAGATGCATGGAAATGACCAGCTCTGCAACCAGTTCCGCTCAGAATAGTAAATACTTTTGTATTATTATCTTTTTTTGTAATATTTTTTTAAAAGATGTGCTGAGGAGTTTCTTTAGGCTTTTCTTCTCCTCCACGATAAAGCACCTTCCGAAAAGCCAAAAAATGACGTGCATAAGTGTATCAGTGATACCTATATGAATAAAATATTTTGACTTTGACTTTGACTTTGACTTTGACAAGGAAAATTTTCACGGCTACTAAGGGTTTGCAAGTTAACGAATACTTATAGTCGATCAACTTACAACTACGGACTACATTACACGTGGCCTGTCACGCTCGTGTTCGGCTTTTTAGGGCTCCGAACTAAAATTGGAACCCTTAAAGTTTCGTCATGTCCGTCCGTTCGTTCGTTCGTCCGTACGTCCGTCCGTCCGTCCGTCCGTCCGTCCGTCTGTCTATCCGTCCGTCCGACTGTTCGAAGCAAAGCGCCGAGACCCTTAGTGCTGGAAAGCTGTAATTTGGTATGGATAATATACATATTTATTAAAACTATAGAATCGTAGAATAAAATGTTGAAACATATTTTTTTCAGGGTACCTCCCCTGCAGGTAACGTGAGGTTGAACTTTTTCATTCGTCGCGTACCTATTGTGTGGACTACGGAGTATCGTTGAAAAGTTCTTTCAAAAATATTATGAGTCTTCTAAGACCATTTTCGGAATTAGGGGTCCGATTGCGAAATATTTATTTCCGTAAATTCTCTTAATTTTTTCATTTGGAGCTGTCTCTGATATAGGTATCTACCCTTATTCCGACGTAGTCTGATCATGCATAGGCTGCTTCTTTATTGAACGATACGACAAAATTATATTATCTAGGTGTGTTTTTTGTACATAATTATGGACACTTCTGTGTGTGCGTGAGAGAGGTGTGGAGGTAACAGTGTAAAAGTAATTTACATTACGATTTCTTGCACAAAATCGTCAAGATTAATGATTAAGATTTGAAAAAAAATTGAGCATATGCAGCTTTTGTCCCTCTTTTCAGTCATGTTAATAACTAAAATTCAAAGTAACACGACTTATGCTTTTTTTCCACTGAGGGTGCGATATATTGTGTCGTTCATGTCACCCACGACACTGCGGGGGGCAGTAGATTTTTACTTATGTATGAGTGTGTAAGAGTTTATTTATTTTATATCTGCTGCTATACATCTACTATGTAGCAGTGTTTCGTTATCGTGTCGCTATCGAGTCGTTGTCGTGTGGTCTAATATAGAACCGACCATAATATTCCTCCGATGTTTCCGATCCCAAATTCCTTTCGACTGGTCAATGTGCAATGGTAATCGGACTATGCTCGAAATGAGTTCGCTCGAGAGCCCAGATTGCTATTTGCGGTTCCGAAACACTGATACAATCCGAATTAACCAAATAGTATCACTGTATTTTAAACTCAGTTGTGATTCTGGAAGTTAAAACGTGCACATTTGAGTATTACGCACTCGTACAGTTAATTAATCTACGTTTTTCCGGATCACAAACTTACGAATAATTTTGTGAAATTAATAAGTAACTTTACTTCCGTTTTTCAAAAGAAAACCATTGGGCCATTTATGTTTGGATAAGAGCCAATCAGGAATCTTTTAAGATCCTTCGGGCCAATAGGTTGCATTGATTCGATTATAATTATGATAGAACAGTTATAGTATAGTATATCCATGACAACAAACTAGATGACATAAGGGGACTGTCAAATGAATTAGAAAATTATTATAATCAGCCAGTAGTAATAGTGCAGAACACTATTATAATACATTACAAACTACATGGTGTTTGGGGACTGTCAAATGAATTTGAAACTTAAAAGATCGAAATTACATACGCAATCGACTTTAATATGCCTGCATAGAGTCCATATTACTGTGAGTTTACTATAACCTAAACAAAAATTAATTTTGTTTAAAATCTCTTATTTCCTACTATTAACATTGACTAAAGTTAGTATGTGTAATTATTAAGATAACATAATCAAATAAAGGTATTTTTATCAAGACACAAAAACGTTAAAGTCAGTACATTTCTCCATACTAAATGGGCATTCTCCTTTGTAAAAATACTTAAAAATGGTCAAAAATGGTTAAAAAAAAAATGTGTGCAATTCACACGTGGTAGAAGTGAAACTTTCCAAAATTTTGGTTTCAAGATAATGAGATGAAAAAGCAATAAATCGAATCTTAAAGCAATAAATCGAAGCGCCATCTATGAATACAACTTAGCACTTTTTAAAAATCTATCTAGCAATAAAACGAATGTTCTATCTTATTCCTCGCGCCATCTATGAATACAACTTAGCATTTTTACTGTCTGTAGAATGCAGAATGAAAGAATGAAATTCTTATTTTTTGTTGATAAATTCTTTGAAAATATTTTAAAGATCATTTGAAAGTATTTAAAAACAGTATAAAAATAAAACTAAAAAAAATAAAACTAAAAAAAAAGAAATATTGTGAGACGCGAACCTGCACATCAGGTATTGTGAATCTACGTCCTGACCATTGAACTACCTAGAAGTTAAATTGAGACACGAAATTAGCGGTTATATTATCTTACCTGTCGTTGCATCCGGTTTCAAATCACTAACGATTCTAAAGAAGTTTCACTTCAAAAATACTTAAAAAGTACAGAGGTCGGCGCAGTGATTTGGCGAAATTACTGTCAAACAAAATAAATGACATTTCCCCTTTATTGGGTATGTGCTCGATGCCATGAACCAACTCCTAAGCAACTCACAGATATGTCTGTGCACCTACTGGTTGGTTTGCTTTAAAAATGTCCTAGAGTTCAGCAATAAGCAACAGCAATATAAAACCGAGCATGTAAAATCCGAGTGGCCACTCCAAGCGAGCCCAATGTGTTAATTTAATTCGCGGTTACATAATACTGATGCTGATACTCACCATTGTACTAGAATCGGATTTCGGGCACTTTCGTCGAATATGCATTTCATTTAAAGATATTAATCCTATCACGGTTCAAGACATTAATTATTTATTTACGACAGATGATTTTTACCAACATGGCACATCTTTGCAATTATCAAAAAATAAGTAACTAATTAAAACTAAAAATGACTCAAATGCCTGCCTCGTTGGCAGATCGTAAAAAAAACAATATAAAATCAGTATTACGACATAAAAAGTAATAATTAAAAAACACGCTTATAAGTAGATACGTAAAGAAGTAAAAGTTATAGTTAATGCAATCGTTAAAATGTTAGTAAGTAATAGAGCTGTAATGTTTAATCTTGCCGCGTGAAGGAGCGTTATCGGTCGTCGCAGAGATCGGAGGACGGAGGACATACCAGATCGCGTCTGTGAGCGCTGCAAGGAACTGCCCGTCGCATTAACTAATGACACTCAGGAGATTTCCTTGATGCTGTAGCACAATGAAAACAGCCAGACAATGACCGAATATTTTGTTTGTGTTTATGGTTTGATGTCGTTTTCATTTTTATCGCCGAAAAATATTTTTTGTAGCAGTACGGAGAATATATTTGTCGAACATCTACTACTGTATACATTACTGTATATATACTGTATATGTACTGTGTATATATTACTGTAGATCTATTGCTTTAATATTTAAGAAATAACTGCTAGATTAATAGGTATAATTATAATTTTAAAGCATTTCGATATGCAAATATAACTTACTGAGAGGTATTTGAAACATAAACAATGATGTGAGACGCGCTATTGAGTATTTTACGATTTGTGTTTCTTTGTTGGTGTCTGAGCAACACTTCCTTATAATGAGCTTACTATAACATATAAATTAGTATGCATTTTAATTATAAAATTTAATTTGATACACGATTTATCGAATGTTATTGTTAACTGTGAATGCGCACAGTCGACTAGGTTGACTCAAGTGTTTATTTTTTTTTCAACTACTTTGTAAGCCGAATCAAGATACGCCTTTTTTAGTGAGTTTTACTGAGTTCTATCGATCGATTGATGAGCGTAAGCAATCGACGCTTACGATCGATTGCGAAAGTCAAAATTGGCAACATGGCTAGCATTTAGCGAAAGACACTGTAATAACGATTAACTATTATATCCCCTCGAACACTTCGATAATCTTTTTTATAATTAGTATACCAGATGATCCTACTATTGGTCCCAGAATACACATCTATCTACCCACTCAATACAAAGTCGTTTTAGTTCATTTGAGGGCGGGTAATCACCATTGGAGGGTCGATAAGGCTCGTGAGGACACTTCAATTGACTTGTCGTTATTATGAGCCTTAACGTTTCATATCTACGTCCATTCTCCCAGTAACCGAGTTTAGCTTGATGAGTTTATCTCTGAATGTCTATAGACCTTTATATTAAGAGGCAAAGGCCCCTCTGCTATTCAATTGATTTATTTTTGCAGGCATTGATGATAAACTTTAGTATTGTCAGTGTAGAAAAGTTTTGAATTATAATAAGTTACAATGAAACATCGTCGTTAAGGTTTTGTGAAGCGTAGGTGAGTTTATCTAGAGGGAATTCGCTTTTTAACCACTTCGTGGAGTTACCACCTTTGAAATCCGAAATAAAAATGTAATTACTAAATCAATTTGTATTTAGGGGTACAGCTATCAAGACTTAGGTACCCGAAGCGAAGCGGTACTTCTATTATATTATACTTAGCTAAACAAAACAAATGCATCCATGCTGTCCTCGGTATGGACAATTTCGCAGCGATCTTGAGATTGAAATATGTATATTTGAATGTTATTTCGGGGCCCCGAGTATTATGGCTCGTTGAAGTTGAATAGTCAGCGTTTGGGGCCATGTTATAAGAATAGGGAATGAGTTATTAGGTTTTTCGAGTAGGCACTTCTGTCTATTGTCGACGGAACGGAATAGACTAGGTAGAAATATGAAAATAGGAAGACTAGTAATAAAAATGTTTTAAAACCTCTATATAGGTAGGAGTAACTATTCAATAAAATTTTCAATTGAAAAGAAAATAACGCTATATGTGTAATTCTTACAAGGGAGTGTCTATAAAATATATTACAATCAATTACGACGACGATTTTTATTTATCAATTTTTGTTTTTAAATTAAAGGTTATTATTTTTATAATATTTTTGACATGATAACTTTTATTAAAACGGAACGCCGGGTGCACGCACGAAAAATCATGACTCATCTGTCGCGTTCCGCGAGTGAGCGAACAATGGAGAAAGCGCCATCTATGAAAAAAACTATATACACAATTAAGTCAGAAAGGAACTTGCTGAAGAAATGGTTTAGTTCAGGAGTTCTAGATGGCGTTGTAGTATAAAGGTAATTAAAGTAATTAAAGTAGTATAAAGGTAGTTCTAATTATAAGTTAATTTCCAAAGATAATATTATATTCGAGCACTACTTCATCAATGTTTTGTCATGACGTTGTCACGTTAAACTACCGTCCGTAAACCGACTTTACAGGCAACCATTTTTTTTCGTGAATATTAAGGTTATATGTATGAAATAAAATTGAATCCTAAAATTAGTCAACTTCCTAATTACAGGTCGACAATTCTTGTACACAACATACATGACTGTATACACGCAATAACTTTCAATAGTTGTAATATAATAATTTGGTAGGTATACAATCCAAATTAATGTAATTATAGAATTATAATGATAAAAAATAATTATTATTACTAATATAAACATAATATTATATTTGATTAAAATAGTCAAAAATATATAATTAATAATTCGAATAGTTATTCATCTGGGACTTAAATAACTACCTCAGGCAAATGTCGAAAAAAAATATCTCAGTTATTTGAAATCCAAAACGTTTCACTCTCTTAAAACGTTAGCATATTTAAATTATGTCTTCAACTTTCTGCATTACAAACGTAAGAGAAATAAAACGACTGAAAACTTGTGAAAGCATTATTTGCTGTAGGGACACTTTTAGTTCTACATTCATTAACTATGTACACACAAATTACTCTGTACGAGTCCATCCATCCATCTACCAGCTTCTGGAGGTCCACTGCTGGACATAGGCCTCCCCTAACAAGCGCTACTCTGACGCGGCCTTTTACTCCAAAAAATCCCAAAACTAAAAAAAATATGGTTTTCCGAAAAGCCAAAAATGACGTGCTTATATGTATCAGTGATACCTATATGAATAAAATATTTTGACTTTGACTTTGAATACTGTTTGTGTACCTAATCTATACTAATATAAAAACAGAAAAGATTTGATTGTTTGTTTGCTTTGAATAGAAACCGATTTGAAAAATTCTTTCACTGTTGGTAAGCTACACTATCCCCGGGTGACATAGGCTATATTATATTTTTTTTGCTATTCCCGAAGCGAAGCGAGGGCGATTTCCTAGTTGGTTATAAGTATAGAGCCCTAAACGTAAAAGTAGTAAAAAGCGTGTAGAAAAGGAAAGAAATAGTAATTGAGCAAGTCACATGAAACAAATTGATCACTGCAGTCTTTAGGCATACTAAATGCATGGCACGATTATGACTGCACAGTTTGTCGCAATAAAACCCCGCCTTAATTCACGGCAGAAAAAGGAGCGGCAATGTACCAGGGGAATCAAATTAAGGTTTTACCTGGCCTAGGTAAAACGAATAAAAATACATTAGTAATTTCACTTTGACATGCACGACTTTAATATCTATTGTTAATCATTAATCAGTATACAAATTACGTAAAAATGCTTTGATTGCTCTTAGCGAAATAATTGTTGAGATTAAAATATATTATAACTATAATAACTTTAAAACTTTACCTAATTTCTCACTTATCTACTTTCTCATTAATGCTAACTACAGTTTTAAATTTTAATTGTTTAGAAAATCAAAGTTGCCGTAACCAGAGTACCGTTTTAACGTGAAATAAAGCCTAACTTTTTATGCATTATAATTAGGTACTAAATCTGTTAATAAGAATTATTTCATTAATAAATTAATTACATCTTATTATTAATTATAAATAATTAATTTATGGTATAATAAAATAAATTATTCATCCATGCACGAGTTCATTCATGAATAATCAGATTTATTTCAAAAGTTGTAAGCATAATTCCGCAGCACAGCAATTCAAAATGTTTTAAAACCCTAAAAGTGTTCCCCGTTTTGCACAAACAGCGGAAGCGTATTCAAATTACGTCTTAAAATTCCCGCGAGAACAAAAGGAAGAAAAACAAGAAGACTTAGGAGTCCCCCAAGATAATATAAAACCGTTATCAGTATAGCTTAATAGACATCTTTTCTACAGCACGCGTAAAAGATGTGTGACTATTAAATTTGTTTTTGTTATAATATGTGTTACTTAATGCTATCAACGCTTGCTTCTTTGTTATTGATATTTATTGACGATTTTGGTTCCTTGTTTTGAATATTCTCCCAGTCAAACGGCTTGAAAAAACTTGCTCTATAGAATTAATATACCTAATGTTAGCACATTCAAGAAGCGATGCATTCTCACGAAATACCGCAGCCTCTCCATATTATGTGCCTTCGTATTGTGTGCGATTGCACAAGGTTTTACTAGCTAAAGCTTCACAATAAACGATAGCCTCCTATAAAAATTATATGTGCTTTTTATAATCCTTTTGCTGTTAACTATACTTTTATTTGAGTTGATTTGGTCGGTTATCAAACTCGTTCTTAAAAATTCTTTAAAAATCAATAAACCGTTTGTAAAGTGATCTTTTCAGCTTACTAAAACATCGGAACCATAAATTCAAATCGGGCCCTAAAACTGGAGACATTCGAGAAGTAAGAAAACAAGAACCCCTGGAGTTTGTAAGTGTTACTTAAAGTACTAAGTACAAAATAATAGCGTTATCAGTAAGGCTTACGAAGCATCCAGCCACCCCGTGCAGTGTGACGTAAAAAAATGGTCGTTCTTGAATAAGTCTTCGCTCTGAAATGTAAACTAAGCGTTTAAAACTGGTTATTTTGTCAGGTTTATTGTTACACTTCATTTTGAATATTTATCTAACAGTTACGAATTGAACTTAGGTAGATAACTCATCTGTAATTAACTGATAGACCTTGAAACACCCGAAAACTCTATATTAATTTGAAACAACACTCTCAAAACTCCGAAAACAGGAGGTTCACCTATAAATGTAGTCTAATAGTTTTATTTATCTTTCACTCAGCATAGTCTAGTAGCAGAGGACCCAGTATAGAAATGTCTGATATCGGTAACACACAAAACGTCAATCGACACAACTTTTATGTCTTACCGACATCCCTAATTCCTCAGTTCTGCAGTAAATTACCCTGGTACAGGGAATAAACCACAAATTACTTCGACCAGAGCACTCAGGCACCAATTCGCCCTGACAGTACAAATTACTCGTATGTCCTTCACTCCAGAGCCAATAATTTATCAGACTTCCGATAGTGTCAGGCCAACTGAGGCCATTAGTATACCATCTGCATTGTAAACATGCTCCAGATGCATTATTATATTACATCAATAATGCTTAAGTCCGAAGCACGTTGTGATAGCCGTTTTGGCGTTATATGGAAATGTATAATGCATAATTACTGAACTTTGTTGATACTATTATAGTGTCAATTTCATTGTTCAATTATAGTGTCTATTATAATGTCAAACTATATTAGTTTCAATATGTAATAAAAGATTGGTACTTAATAAAATTCTATCATATTAATATTATTAATGTGACAGTTTGGATGTTTGTTAATCTTTTACTGAACAGATCTTCATGAAATTTAATACACAGGTAGATCATGATCTGGGATAACATATTATTATAATATCCTAGTACATAATAAAATTGATAAATCTGTAATTTAAGAATAATAGGATTAGTTTAATAACAAAGCTGAATCATTTCTTTGACAACAAGAAAACAAGTAAGCCACTAACGAGACCTAACATTCAAATTGCATAGCCATCATAACATGATTCGAGCATAACTTTAATAAAAACCGTATTTTGGCGAACCACATCTTTCGCTGCTATAATTGCCGCTTGCTCTCCAGTAATGTTAATGTCTGTAATTCGCGGCTTTATTCGCCGGCCAGAAATACCGTTGAAACATATTTGTATTGCTTTAAACAGAGCAATAAAATATAAATTTCAAAAGGTTTGACTACGAGATTTGATGATAGTTATAATATAATATTAACTTCTTCAAAAAAGGAGGAGGTTTCCAATTCGAATATGGTAAATGGGGCAGACTAAATTTAGTCCAATTTAACAAAATTAACCCTTTGACGACTACGGGGACAAATGTGTCCTTAGCCATTAAATGGAAAAATATTAGTAATTAAGATAGCTTCTTAATATTATATATAATATATATATATATAATATATATATATATATAATATATATATATAATATATATAATATCAATTTTTTTTTTAATTTGTATTTGAACGCATCTTTATTTTATTTTTTTTCATTTACAACATTACATACCTTATACGGTATATTGTATATGGTAATTGGAAACTGACAGTTCGCTTGGCGCCTGTTTGGTCTATCCTTCAAAAGTTTTTAGGGACGTCAAAGTGTTATATATTGTTTTTTATTGTGCCATAATTATTGTCTGGTAAGTAAATCGATGTTATATACATTCAACGAACCATTATTTATGTTATTTACAGTGATAAGACATCATAAACATAAAGGGACACCAGCGTCCCAGTGGTCGATAATAGATACTATTTATGAGAAATTATTTACTTATTCTACTGAACATTTTTGTCAATGATTACCCTCATTTTTTATCGACATTGTTGTAGAATATGTTTCGTAAAGGACGTGGAGTTTTTGGACTCAAAGATAATGAAATCTAACAGATATTAATGTGTGATAATAGTAACGAAGAAGATGGTTTACAACTCGACGAAGACGATCAAAAGATTTTGATGCAGGATGATGATGAAGGGGTTTTAGATGTTGCAACATAAATTGATCGATCTGAATACCAAGGCATGCGGAACCGTACGAACAACCCGAAAACATCTTGCCAAAACTGCACCAGTTGATATAAAAATGACGCGAGAAGACACATTTACCACAAGTTTTTAGGGCATATCATACCTGAAGTGGATGGATAACAAAACAGTGCACATGTTGACCAACTTTCTGTCACCTTTAGAAACAGACACCGTAAAACGACACAAAGCTGGATTAGCGGAAAAACTTTGTGTGAAGTGCCCAAAAATTGTATCACACTATAACAACAACATGGGAGGAGTAGATCTTATGGATCAACGTAAAGTGTGCTATGAAATCGATCGCAGATCGAAAAAGACATACTACCTTCGATTGTTTTTTGATCTCTTTGATATTTCAGTGAATAACGCACATACCATCTACACAAAGCCTCACGATCAAAAAAAAAATGGAAGGAGGTCTGTTGTCTAGCTTGCAGTTCAGACAAGTCGTTGCTCGGAATTTGATAAACGGTTTCTCTGCCAGGCAGCGAGACATTCCCACTTCAAAATCCAGTTCAGTGAGCAGATCTGTAAAACGACAGTTACCCACTTACCCCATAGAAAAATCAAACATCAGGAAGAGATGTACCCACTGTGCCAAGTATAAGATAGTATGTAAAGTTCACCTTTGTTATACTAATGAACGAAATTGTTTCTCTGAGTACCATGACTAATTACTTTATATTGTATATTTTTCATAAATAAATAAATTTGCTACAATAAATGTACTGCTTTAAATATCTATACAGTACCTTAAATACCGATGAAATCTCTAAATATAAAGACAACTTATAGATGCAAAAAGTACCGCCATCGGCCACAGGGACAAGTTTGTCCCATAAATTTTCAAAAAAAATATAATTATTTTTTCATTTTTTATTATTAAGTATGTTTAAAATATGCATGATTAACTGTTCTATACAGCTGTTATGATTATATATCCTTCCATATTCTTATGGTCCTGAAAGGGTTAAACAAAATATTATGTTGAATGTCAAATGAAAACAAAACCATAAATAAAACTGAAGTACAGATACAAAATTCTACGAGTATTAAGATTACATTTTATCTGTGACAAGTCTATAGATTCAAGAAGTCTCACGTGGTAACGAACAACGGTATTACTAACGGTGATTATAGCTTTATATTCGTTTTTGTATACAGCTGGTCATTTCCACGTATCCTTATCATTTAAATATTCATAATACTATAATAACCCTTGCCTACGAGTTGAGTTCTTACACGTTTCTTGAAAGATTCTTATTTATTTGTTAACGTTAGGTGTTTTCGTGGAGTCCTCTTAATAGACTTTTTGTAATTAGATTCTTAAGTATGTTTATACAACAGATCCTGAAACTTAATTAAACGAATTTGGGCCTAATGGAAGCCCGCCCACATATGAAAACTTTATTCGGGTTCAAATAGGGTTTCCAATAACAAATTAATCCATTTTGGACGTTTAAACATTGGCCGTTGTTGCCAACAACGCGGCTTCGACCTTTTGTACAAAGTTTGAAGTTGACAATCTCTATTGTATGACCCTCCATTAGGTACGGAAATGGGAGTAAGGTTGAAAGCCTACGCATACACTTAAAACAGAATTAATTTAAACAATGGTTCCTTATAATACGCTACTAGTTTCTACTCCAGTGATTTCACAAAAACGAAATCACAAACCTATAAACGTCCTAATTATGAGGACAACATTCAACTGGGATAAAATCTATTCTTTTTGTCCTATTCATGAACTAAATGAGGGCCAACTTTCATCTGAATCCGTACAAACGGTTAGCGCGTGATGTAAATACAAACATCCAGACATCCGGACATATTCACAAAATTTCACATTTTATGTTATTTGTCTTTGTGTGTTTGTTTTTGTTTTATGTTTACATTTATCTGAAAGTAATTTATTGCCTTTCGTGACAGATAAATATTTTGTTCTCATGTCATAGTCTTTTGTATTGTGTTATGTATTTGTGTTTGGACATGTCGCCACTAATATATGAAACAATATTAGGGTTTTACGTATGAAAGTGGAGATTTGTATGAAAATTTCAAGATATAAAAACGTTGATACTTTTTTTATTTTAGCTAATCAAAGTACTGGCCCAAATTAGCTATACAATTTTACCATTTTGATGGCGGTTTTTTTATCCCTTTAATGTAGAAGCCTACCGCACGGGAGGCGATGAAGTCAGCGAAAGCATTTTGTTCTGCCTCTCGGGTGTTGAACTTTTTACCACTTAAAAAATAAAAAAGTAGAAATTAGAATTGCGCGCCAATCCACACATAACTAAATCTGGAAATGCTAGTTATAAATCTCCAATGTCATAGGTAAATACCTATTAGGATGCTTACATCAAACGGTTTGTAGAATACCTTACCTTGTGAAATACTACATTATTTCATAAATATCAAACCACATACTAAGTACTTATACTTAATGTAATATTTCACAAGGTAAGGTATTTTACAAACCGTGAAAGAATCTTGTAAAAAACGCTAAATTACTGTTTACTTAAACATCTGTTAAGACAAAATTAGACCATGGTTCAAGATATTGAATGACGACTATTTCAATGGGAGTTTGTGATGAGTTTGCAGATTGCACGCTACATCTCTTGCGGCCTAGTTTCTGTAAACAAGTTCACTGGACGGTAGTTTACAAACTGTTCAGGCTTTCATACTATATGACGCATCCTACTTGTCTCATCAGCAACAGTATACGATAAGCGATGAATCTATACCACGATATACCTACGATACGATATGCGATAAGCGATTAAATATTGAAAATTATCTTCATGTCCTAGTGTGAAGTGTTATTAAAAAAAGGGAATATATCTGCGCGGCTGGTTTTCCGTTATTTATTTTTAACCGTGATCCTGAAGATTTTTCTTACCCTGGCCCGAAAATGATTTTACTAGTCCAGACAGACTCATAGTTTTCTAGTTTTTTTTTTTGTAATGTCTCGTAAGTATTTTTTTTATTGTAAGTGTCTTAAATGGCATTTGATTGTATAATCCCGTAATTATCCAATTGCTAGGGGTGCATTTAGATTTATCTTACGTTTTACCATGTTGGTTAATAAATATTATGTGTTTGCAAACCACAAATACTAATAACAAACACAAACAAACCAAACATGTGTAAATTTGCATTCTTCACTAATTCAAATTCAAACAATAAAAAACAACTAAAACACCTTTGAAAAATGTTTGAAGGTTGTAAATATCAAATCTAGATTTTACGTATTATATGTATAGAATTAGAATATATAGATATATGGAGGTTAAAACCAAACCTCTTTAGTAAAGGTATTTTACTTAGGTACTTACTTTTTTATGAAAATAACAAATGAACTAACGATAATATTAACTAACGATAATAATATTATCGTCGCCCGTGGACATTAGCGACACCAAAGGCATCACTGATGCGTTGCAGACCACGAAAGAGATAAAAGAGAAAGATAGCTTGCCTACTTATAACGTAAAACCTGCTAAACGTCATAAAAATATTTGCCTTAAAACGTCATATAAATAATTCTTCGCTCAGCTTACCATTGATAGCCGCGGTTTACCAAGTCTCTATGGAGTCTGAGGCACAGATTACCCCCAATAGATACCGCATACAAGGCAACTGACGCGCGCCAACACGTACTTGCATTTGCATGTTCACGACATTAATTTCGACCAATACCGGCCCCTTCAAGTTCAAGTATGAATTAGAAATAGCCAATCACAGCGCATTTTGATGTCCCCCGTAAGCCGCACCTTCCGCAAAATTTTGTGAGTTCAAACTCTAAGAAAATTTCACTTATGCGGTATCTATTGGGGGTAATCTGTGGTCTGAGGTTACTAACGGATTCATAGAGGGTTCGTTCTATAATTGGCGGGAGATCCCAAGATAGATTCGCTTAGTCCGTATCTAGATCATCTTGCTTTATACCTGACCACAAACCTCTATGGAATTTTTATCTACGAAAAGACACAAAACTTATTTTAGCTTTGAGTGTTTACGGAATCACAGTAGTTTTAAAACGGCTAAACGAGACACATGTAGTGAATGTAGTGTCTTATTAATTGTTAAACGAATAAGCTAATAAATAATGCGTCATGGATGCGTAAAAGCGCCATGGTTTTTTTATAAATTCCTAATAATATATTAAGTGTATTATGTATTGATTGTAGGCTTCTACGTAAATCTCAGAAACAGCATAACCAATTTAGTTGCAGTTTCACATAAGTATTGTATAAAACTTAGGTTTCAATTTACTGTTTTTTTTATGCAAATCTTCGGCTAACGAGCTGACGATCCACCTGATGGTAAGTTGCTATCGCCGCCCATGAACATCAGCAACACCAAAGGCATCACTGATGCGTTGCCGGCCAAGAAAGAAAGAAGAAAAAGAAAGAAAGAACTGGCTCTCAAGCCCCCAGCCGGAACACGACTAGTCGTTTGGCGGCTGACTCATGCTCGAGGGTGGTAGCTATCCAGGTGTTTGTTTTATTCTAATCAGTCCATCCATCCATCCATCAGCCCTTGGAGGTCCACTGCTGGACATAGGGCTCCCTTATAATATAGCGTCACTCTGACCAGTTCTGAGCCTTCTAAATCCAGCAGATGCCCGCTGTCTTCTTCAGGTCATCAGTGCACCTGGTCGGGGGGCGTACTATACTCCGTTTTCCATGACATGGGCGCCATTCGAAGACCTTTCTTCCCCAATGATTATCAGTCCTTCGAACTATGTGGCCAGCCCATTGCAACTTTAGCCGGCTTATTCGTTTGGTTGCGTCGGTTATCCTAGTTCGTCTTGTCTTTTCTAGTTCGATTTCATCATTTCTGACGCTATCGCGTAGCTAGAAATACCGAGTATACCTCTTCTTAGCTCGCTGTGTGACTGTGAGCTTATGGATTTTAGTACGTAAATAAAAAAGTTATGGTAATTAAAAAAACGTGTGTATCACACATTTTATCAATTATGAACTGTCTTGCTAATTTTCCAAAGCAAAGCAAAAGTAGTTCCAGTTACTAGTGTGATAATAAAGTTACGAAAGCCATATTTTCCGTACGCTAATTGGCAGATTTATGAAGTGGCGGAAATATACATCAAACATTTAACAAACATACCGTTGAGGCTTCTAAACGTCAACATACACATGTGTAATACCGGCCTTAATATTTACAAGTAGTTGTATTTCCATGTAGGCACCCAACGGTTCTGATATATTGACGTTAGTACCTTTCAAATACATGATTAATATGAAGTATATGTTTAGTATCTACAGATCAATAGTAATAAGAATGATTAAATTAAGGGCTCAAAGCCGGACAGCTTATGTGAATCCTAAGAGAGTGACTGATTTAAGCAACTGTGAGTGCTGACGGTAGGTGGATGTGTGACCGCTAGCGGCAGAAAAATATTGAGCGTTTTCGTGATACGGAGGGCACGTAGAGCCGTTGATCTTGATCGATAGATGGATGTTAAGCTATGTCGTATGAATCCAGACGGCATAAAAACTTCCCGCAAAATCCAAAACTCCGTATTTTTTACAATTCTAAACTACAGATTGGAAAGTAAAGCATATCTTCAAAGTTAATCGGATTTACCACATTTTATTACGTAATCTACATGTTTACCTCAATAGCATTTACCCAGTGAAGGCTTTGCCACTATGGCAAGTACTTTGATCTTTAGCGACGGTAATTAAATAATTGGTAATATCTTACATGCCTACGTCTATGAGTACCATACACGAATTCCTCAGATATTCAATTTGTATAAATTAAAGGAAACTTCAACGCTAGTTTATTAAAATAATACAAGGATAAATAATAGTTAATTATTAATAGGTTAAGTAAAGAAGTGATACTCGTTATGAGTAACTGTTTTTATTTAGTTTTCCTGTTCGTGTGTGTGAAAAATTGCAACTAAAGGTTAGATCTTTAAAGGATATTTAGGCTTTGTTCGTAGTTAAATTAAAATGATCCGAAAACTAAAAAATATATACAAAAATAACGATTCAAAATCAACATTACTGGCCGTTAAAAAATAGTAAGAAAAATACATAATAACAAGAATATTCAAAATAGTTGTCTTTCTTAACCAGTGTACTTTATAACATCCAATTACTTAAGGCTTACGTAACTCTCAAAGAGCAATATATCAAGGGTTACGTGTTATTCAAAAACAACCCTAAACTATTACACGGTTGGGTGCCGAAACTCAACAGCCGAAGTGTTTTTGTCCGTATATCATAAACTTGGAAATAGGATGTTTGTCATACGCGAATAATTAAGTCATAAAATATGAACAGCTCATATCCAAGTTTTGGCACCAAATTAATTAATCTCCCGTGTAATCGCAAGACGTGTACATTGATATTATAATATTAAAATTTTATCGGAGCTAGTTTTGGAATGGGTATTGTTCTCAAATTAGTACTCTGCCCGCGGCGTTGCTACGTTTTCACATGCTTTTAGGTTTTAGTTATTTTCGTAACAAAACGGCTAAGTCACATATTTTGACTAAGGTATAGCGTTTGTGAATATATGACTTGTATAGTTTAAAAACTTGGCTTTATAAAGCTCATATATGAGATATGATAACTTTTTGATGTAGAGCCCTTCGTCTGGGCAACATTTTATATGAAAATATTTTTTGTGGGATATAAAATACACAATGGGTTCTAAATGGAGCTATCTATTGATTACCAACTGAAAACAATTGAAAACAACGGAAAAGGATACACAGATCCTTATTATTATTAAATGAAACAAAAATAAAATAAATCCCTTTGGTCGATCGGGTCCGTACTTCTACGGTCTGCCTGATATAGTTATTACCTCCCTAGTTATCTATGGTC
This sequence comes from Thymelicus lineola, assembly GCA_963932265.1. Taxonomy (NCBI): domain Eukaryota; kingdom Metazoa; phylum Arthropoda; class Insecta; order Lepidoptera; family Hesperiidae; genus Thymelicus; species Thymelicus lineola. Next base: position 5,971,390 of record OZ010692.1, on the reverse strand, counting down.
GTTTATCTGGGGCCACGGCAGTGACCCCGCCAAGTCGAGCAAAAAAGCGATACGGCCATACCAGGCTTTTCTTGAAGCAGTTCAGGCCATTTTCAACCCCCCCCCCCCCATAACTTCATTGTAGTTATAACTAGAAGCCTGAATTTTCAGTAACCAAGTAGGCATTGTATAAACACGGTATACTTCAATTTCCATTCAATTTGAACGAGTAGTTTAAGAATTATAACTAGTCAAATTTCTTAATTTTGTCACTGACTGATTAACTGACTGACTGACTGACTGACTGACTGACTGATTGACTGATTGACCGATCATCAAAATTCTAAGGCACTTCTAGCAAACATAGAAGCTTGAAATTTAGAACACAATTAGTGTTTAGTGTTAAGTCCAGATAAATCGAAGTCTTCCGGCAGAGACGTCTAACATAATAAAAAAAATTAAAATGGCGGCCATTCCGAAAGGAAGAGGGCTAGACCCCATATATGTCAATAAAATATATTTCATGAACTTAAAATATCGCTAGGTGGTCGCTGGACACACTGTATAATAGACTCTTACACTCAATAAAAGCAATTGTGTGGTTTTATGAAACCACGGTAGGTATAAGTGAAACTTTTTTTCGTATTGTAGACATTTAACCATAGAGTATAGGAATAGAGCGCGCGTATCGCACAAAATGTACAGAACACATCGTAGGCAGCTGAGCTATAGATACTTATACTGATGAGTGTATGGCAGATAGGGATGTATGAATTAGGTGCCGATCGGCAACGAGGTATCGATAAGTTATGTAAATATCTTTAATGGGTACTTTTTTATGTTCAATATCTTATTTCGTACTATTAAACGAGAAATGTTTGTATATTTATTTAAATATTTGTTTGTAATCACGTTCTCGATAACAGCACTAACGATTTCGATGAAATTTGCAGTATAGTAGTTTGCGGGGGCGACTAATCGATCTAACTAGGGCTCATATTATTATATGGGAAAATTCGTTTTCTCTATTTTCATTTGCGTAAGCTCAGTCGCCTAGATACTTATATTTACATTAGTGTTATCTATGGCACCCATAATACCAGATTATTAGTAGTGGGGCTGTTAGTGTGATCTTTATATTGTTGGTTATTTGAAATATGGAAGTAATTTAATACAATATTACTCTTGTTTTAATTTTAGTTCGAAAATCATGAGTAATATAAATGTCTGGAAATCGTGTGGACTTGTTAAATAAGTAGGTAATGTATAGAGGTTGATAAAATAAAACTCGGGTTTAGTGTTTACTCTTTTATTACAAAGTCAAATGATAATGATTATATAACATAAATAATAAATATCGACTACAGCGTTGGTCGCATCACATCACTACAGTCTCGCGTGTGGAGCGCGGGTGAGCGCGGCGCGCGGGCGGTCTTGTGCTTGCCCGCCTCTCACCCCCGCGATGCGAGATTTATTTTCATAAAAATAAATACAAAAATCAACTTACCGATGAAATGTGATACTGGATTTCAGTTTTGTGTGTTTCCTACTATCGTTTTTGCAAGATGGGACTGCACATTTGACCATTTTGATACGTAAATATTTAAAAATCTCTCTAGAACCGCACACCGCTAGCACTCAACTACGACTACAAGCGGTCGCGGCGGGAACGTCGTGTTGTTCTCACCCGTGCCTACTGTTCCCACTTCGTTGCTCGCGCTCTATATGTAATATTATTACTCTAAGCATTTAACTAAAAAATTTTGGATAAATATTCGATTTAGGGTATTAAAGGCGCTCGAGCGCCTTTCACTTTACCCCCACTCCGCGGCCGACCGTCACGCGACATGCGACACACAGACCAAAAAGTTTGAGACGATTGTAAGGAATGCTATTGTTTACACCACTATTAAGTACTCTGTGGTTTACATGGTTCTTTATCTTGGATTAAAAGGCGATGTCAGACTGTCATCGTGACTGACAGTCTGACAGTTGTCATTTTGATAGGAGTGAGCGAGTATTTCATTTGCTAACAATTTACCCATTCAAAGATTCTTTAAGAACCTTCCTTTCATTCGTTCGCTCAATCATTGGTTTGGTTCGTTGGACACGAGAGCAGCATTTGCTGAACGAGCCTAGTCTGGTCAAGTACATATCTTGGGAGGATAGTGCCATACTGCTGGAGTGAGTACAGGTCAATATATTCTTATATTCCTTTTGTAAAATGTAATTGAATATACTAAATTAATGTTAATATTAGAAATATGAGATGGGCAGAAAGTTTAAGCGTAAAATTAATCATGTCGTGTACAAACATTTCAAATAAAAGTGAATGTTAAATAAATAGTTTATCATTTATTATACTACCTCTTTTATCTCAGAAGTGGGATCGCGAGTTATTCGTCTTTTACTTAATTAAAAAGAAAAATAACTCGTCTGCCATACCCACAAGATATTTCCGTACATAATTTTTTTTTTGCATACCCTCATTATCTATCTTCTTTGAATGCTTTCTGCCCATCTTGGTCTAGCAATCTAAATTAAGTGAAAAGATTCATTTACTAGTAATTCCAAACGTTTTATCATTGGAATAGTATAAAGATTGAAGGTAAGTGAATATACTCGTAATGTCAGCTTTAGTTCTAAGGAGTACCAAAGCAGTGATCAATTAATATCAACGATTTTTTTTACTACCCTATCTTCATAACAGCGCAAATAGATCACGATCTCAAATTCATTCTGGCGAAATGGTTACCATGCCAGACCCCTTTGAAATAGTTCTGGGTTCGATTCCCAGTATGATAGAAATTTGTATTATGAAGTTATTATTTGTCTGTGTGTGTGCTAACGACGGGAACCACGACACGGGGAACCCTTATGTGGGGCGATGAGTGTGGAGTTTGGAGGTTATTTATTGTTTAACGGCTTATGCTATTGCATTTCCTAAAAGGGATATATCCATGAACTCGAACGGCGATTGCTTAGCTTTCACTTGGCTTTTCACTTGGCGTATCTGCTTATATTCGGCGTTCATGCTGATTGCTGATACTTTTCACGAACTTATGTACAACGTTATTCTTTGTATATACGAAAACCGACATACATGTAAAATATTTTCGTCTAAATATTCTACGTAAAAAAAAAAAAATTCAAAGTTATATAACGAAAACTCACAAAGTTACAAGCTTGCTGTGTTACTCCATTGTCCCCGCATAAACATGGTTATCGAGCATGCGGCCCGTGTAGATGCGCGCACGCCGCGGTTTTCCGAACCATCTTGGCGTGTCTTAAAAATTTTAATCACCATTAATTATAATTATTAGTTAAATCATTTTTTATCGTCAATCACTCGCACATACATTGATAATTGTTTAAAATGTCGATGTTTTGCACTGGTGTCCAACTCGTAACATTTTTAAAATATATTTTTAGGACAAAATATAACATGGTGTAAAATTAGTGCGATTGACTCAGTTACCGATTCTGGACTTTTAGATATCGTATATACTGATAATGACGTATATCATGCGCTTCTGCCATTATATAACTTAGACTCGTAATCAGTCACTACTGCAGCTGAGAAATAATTATAATAGCCGTACATGAACATGCATGGAATTAAAAGAATAATTGACTTTTATTCCCTGGCTGGCTGTTTAGTCTGAAATATCGAGTGCAGTTTAACTTCCATATATATATTTTATTACTAATCGGCTTGTTATAATGTAATTCTGATTTAATGATAAAATTGAATGGCTAAGATTATATTTTAGAGATAAAATATAACAGCGCAAGTAATCAGTGTTATTGAAAGTTTCAGTGATGGAGGCCCGTGAACCCGATGATGGGAAATTATCCGTTGCCAGCTGAAAGACTCGTAATTAAGGGTTTATAATGGTTTGCAAATTAAAAGGAAATATATACACTTGATTATCAGTGAGAAATTTTTAATACAGTTTTTTACAATGAATGACAGAAGTGACATAAACAAAAGACTTAACAAAAAACATAATAGAAAAATAAAATACTCCAGTAGGTTTTATTAGGCAGGCACTTTGCCTAAACATGCCCCCGGGCGTTGGAAGCCTAGCTTTCAACAGAATCAGTCTCTGGAAGCGGACAGATCTTGCTGAATGATCTGCGAAGCAAACCGCCTGATGTCTGGACGTCCGCGACTCTGACAATGCCATCTGCTCCAGGGTACACAGCAACGATCCGACCCAATTTCCACTTCAGCGGTGGCAAGTTGTCTTCCTTTAGAAGAACAAGGGAATTCATTTTGAGAGCAGGACCCTTGCTGGAACGCCATTTCGAACGAAGTTGGAGTTCCGAAATGTATTCCTTACTCCAGCGAGCCCAGAAATGTTGGCGTAACTGCTCCACTCGCTCGAACCGTGTCAAAGAAGATGTGGAACGTTCTGAATGGTCATGTGATGGCAAAGATGTAAATGGTCTTCCAATGATAAAATGTCCCGGTGTTAACGGCATCATGTCTTCAGGGTCTGACGACAGCGGAGTCAGCGGTCTTGAGTTCAATATCGCTTCGACTTGCACTAACGTAGTGTTTAACTCCTCGTACGTTAAATGACAGTTGCCTAACACTCTGAATAAATGGTGCTTTGTCGACCGCACACCAGCTTCTGCCAGACCAGCGAAGTGAGGGGAATATGCGGGGATGAAATGAAAATTGATACCCTCATGTGCCATCTCCTCGGATAACGAATTGCAGTTATGCTTCAAGAACTTTGACAGTTCATTATAGGCTCCAACAAACGCAGTACCATTGTCAGAATATATGTTTGACGGCTTTCCTCTGCGCGCTATGAACCGGCGCAACGCCATTAAAAACGTATTGCTGGGCAAATCACCTACTAGCTCTAAATGGATAGCCTTTGTTGCAAAACACACAAAAATGGCGATATAGACCTTCACCGTTTTGCATCCACGACCTTGACGTGAAACAGCTAGCATAGGACCGGCATAATCTAAACCTATGTTTTCAAAAGGATAAGCTACTTGAAGACGCTGCTGCGGTAAGTTACCCATGACAGGAGTTCCAGTTTGTCCCTTCATTCGACAACACATAACACATTGTCTACAGCAATACCTAGCCAAATTCCGACCTCTAATAGGCCAATACGTTTCTCGGATAGAAGCCAACAATAACTGCGGCCCTGCGTGCAACAACCGTTTATGTTCAAAGTTAAATAATAATTGAGTAAATCGATGAGCGGACTGTAAGAGAATAGGATGTTTCTTTTCATAAGAATATAAAGAATTTGACAAACGGCCTCCTACACGCATGATTTTATTCTCATCGAGAAAAACGTTAAATTTTAGCAAGGAACTTTTAGCAGGCAAAGGTTGATTACAAATCAATAATTGATATTCGAGAAATGATTCTCTTTGTGCGGTTCTAATAATTACATTTAATGCTGCTTGCAGCTCATCCGCACTTAAAGGAGCACTTACTCGTACTACCTGCTTCCTACAGATATTAACAAATCTTAACATAAATGCTACTGTGCGGTTTAACCTCTTAAAGTTTGAAAACCTATCAAATTGAATGAATTGATGACAATTATTTTTATTCTCAACAACTGTGCCATGAAAAGTTACGTTAGGTTTTAATTCTGGTAGCGAGTCTTCGTTTACATGTGATTGATGAGATGGCCATGTGGAAGTGTCTTCACGTAAAAAAGACGGACCAGACCACCACTTATCTAAAGTTGAAATGGACTTGATATCCACTCCGCGAGATATATAGTCGGCGGGATTATCATTAGTACGAACATGCCTCCATGAACAATTGACAGTCTTCTCTAAAACGTCTGCCACTCTATTGCGGACAAAAGGCTGCAATTTACTCGGCAATGTTCGTAACCATCCCAGGACTATAGTTGAGTCAGTCCAGAAGACAGTACGAGCTACTTGCAATCGAAGTGCTGATCTAACCTTTTCGTAGAGTCGGGCACCTACTAAAGCACCACTGAGCTCAAGCCTAGGTATAGTTGTGGGCTTGATTGGCGCTACACGACTTTTGGCCAGTAATAGTTGCACTGAGATCTCATCTTTATCAGTAACAGTGCGTACATATAAACAAGCGCCATAAGCACGCTCCGACGCATCGCAAAAAATGTGAAACTCAAGTGATTTTTGCGAATCACCGATAACACGACGAGGGATGTAAACATTATTTAATAAATGTAGGTTATTAATTATATCTGTCCACAACTTAATAACATCTGATGGGAGTTGTTCATCCCAAGATAAATTACTTAATAACCACAGTTTTTGTAACAACATTTTCATAACAATAACACACGGACTTAATAGACCGAGCGGGTCAAAAATCTGTGCTATGGTTGACAACATATTGCGCTTTGTTATTCCTCCGGTGATTTTATCTCCGACAGGAAAGCAGAGTTTATCTGACTGAGGTATCCAACCGAGACCTAATACCTTGGTAGGCTCTGACGCTGCCATGTTTAAATCAATCGGCGATTGAGGTGTCTCGACCTGAGAAAGAATTTGGGGTTCATTAGTCTTCCACTTTCTCAAATTCATTTGAGCAGCAGCTAATGTGGAAGAAATCGCTTGACGCAACTCAATGACTTCGTTAAGGTTATCCCCACCAGTCAACAGATCGTCAACATAGAAATCGTGGATAATAGCTTCGGAAACCCTTTTGTCCGGAGCCTCCAGGCCTAATTGTTTTAAACATCGCGTAGCTAAGTACGGAGCGCTGGCTGTGCCATACGTGACTGTGGCAAGCTTAAAGTGTTGAAGAGAATTTGAAGGATGATCTCGCCACACAATTTGTTGATGATATCTGTCATTAGGGTGAACAGATATCTGGCGATACATCTTCTCAATATCCCCAACGATAACATATTTATGCTGTCTAAATCGTAGCAATATTGACAATAAATCATCCTGCACTACTGGTCCAACCATTTGTAACTGGTTCAATGAAATACCTGTGGTAGTGGGACTACTCGCATTAAACACCACTCGCAACTTTGTGGTGGTGCTACTTTCGCGTAAAACACCATGAAACGGAATGTAATGAGCGTTTGGACTGTTAGATTCACATCTAATCATATGACCCAAACCTTCGTATTCCGACATGAAGTCTTTAAACATTTCAGATAATTTAGGTTTATTGGCAAGCCTGCGTTCTAATGAAAGGAAACACTGCTTTGCTCGTGGCAAAGAATCACCTAATAATTCAGATGACTGTTTGAAAGGTATCCTAACACAGAAACGCCCATCGGCCAGACGTGTGGTATTCTTAATGAAGTGATCCTCACATGCCTGTTCCTCCGAGGAATAAGAATGGCTTACACTAACCTCCTCGAGTTGCCAAAACTTGCTGAGTTGATTATAAATATTATTTAATTCATCAGCTTGAGAATCAGAAGGAAGATTAATAAAGTTACAATTAACCTGAGACGACGACACATGGCCACCGTTAATGGGACCTGATACGAGCCATCCTAGCCTCGTATCACAGAGTATCGGCTGTCCATCTCCCAATTTAAGTCGTTGCGTTCCCAAAATGTCCCAAAAGACATCAGCACCGATTAAAATATCAACGGGGGCCGGCGCATGAAAGTGGGGATCCGCAAGACAAATATCCGAAGGGATTCTAAACTTAGTTAAGTCGACTTGCCTGCTAGGTACATAGTTAGTAATTGACGGAAGAATGAAACACTGAATGTGTGTCGAATAACATTCATCTAGCGATTTAACTTGCAAGCGACATAATTTATTTATATGAGACGTACTGTTGTTAACACCTAAAACAGAATTGTTTACTTTAATAATTGATAGTCCCAGCTTCTCATACAGGGACTCACTCATTAAACACGAAGTACTGCCACTGTCCAACAACGCGCGAGCCAAATATTGCCGATTATTATTACCAACCACTTTGATGATTGCAGTAGACAATAACACATCCCCATAGTGAGCCTGAGAGCGCTGCATACCAGCGATGCTCGCTGACAGTGACAATCGGTCACTCTTAAGCCCCGTAGCGGGCTGTTGCATTGCTAGCTGCTGCGAATTCTCACTGGAATGATTATTATTAATGTTATTGTCTAAGCATGGCGATGCGCTCGATGTCATAGAAACCGATTTGTTGTGAAGGTCTGATACGTGAACCAGAGTATTATGTTTACGACGACAAACTGTGCATCCCGGTTTCTTGCATTTGTTGGCGTAGTGTCCGAAATTCAAGCAATTATAACATACCTTGTACTCGGGCAGTAACTTATATCGTGTCTCATTACTAAGTGATAAGAATTGAGAACAATTGAATAACTTATGATCACCGCTACACTTAGGACAACGCTTTATGTTCGCACTGCTGTTGACACTGTTATTAGAGACCGAAACCATAGTTTTTAATTTCATGTTTGACTTACCTGAACTAATAGTAAGCTGTTTATTAGATGAAAGTTCGAGTGTTTCAAGCAAATCGGCGCGATTTTTAAGAAAAACGAGCAACATATCAAAGGTTACACCGTTGTTGCGGTTTAGAGACTGCTCCCACTCACGATATGTTTTACTATCAAGCTTGTGCGTAATAATATATATAAGAAGTGTATCCCACTGTTTAGTCGGTTCTCCTAGTGATTCTAAGGTCCGTAAGTTTTTCTTAGTGTCATCTATCAGACGGTTTAAATTGGTAGACGACTCCTTGACGATTACCTCTAAATTAAATAGTGCAGACACGTGATTATTAATTAACATGCGTTTGTTCTCGTATCGATCACACAGTAGCTGCCAAGCAATTAAATAATTAGCAGACGAAAACTCAATAGACTGAATGACTACCGCAGCAGAACCCTCCAGTGACGCCCTTAAATAATGAAACTTACTGATGTTGTCTATATCGGCATTATTATGTATGAGGCTAGAAAATGTATCGTAAAATTCTAACCAGTGGTCATATGAGCCTCCAAACTTTGGGAGATGAATAATAGGCAGATGTACACCACTATTCCTAGTAGTCCTGGAACCAATCTCAGCTGCCGGACTTAGTAAACGTTTGCAATCCGTAAGCAACTTTCTCGCAAGCGAAAGTGATCTATAATATAATTTTTCGAAATCATTTCGATCCGACAACTGAGATTCAGATTCCTCTCCCGTACACTCTATTGACAATTGTGTTTCGTCATACTGGTCAAACATTTTCTCTAATCTTGAGATACGTAACTGCAATTCGTCAGCCTCGGCATCACCCATGGTAGACGCATCCAGGGTCCGAATAAAATTGGTGAACGTAGTCAACTGTCCCTTGTAAGCTGCGCGTCTTCTTATGAGTTTATCAATATGTGTGGTCATTTTAGAAGCTGGTATGTGGTCAACCTGAATAAGAGTTATACAATATTAATTAATGAATTATGAATTTAGTTATACAACATATACGTTACAGATTGATAAACTTCTCACACCTTGCATGAACCTATCAAGCTAATTATAATGTACCTACTACTACACACAAAAACACATAGCACATAATAATAGTCAGTGGTAGTTCTGATCGGGAATCACTTTTCCACAAATAGGTAACTGCTTGACACTTCCCTTAGTGTAGTCCTCGCTGCGGCCCGTGTATGAAACACGGCAATTTGAATTCCCTTTGGTTTTCTTCTTAGTACTTTTTACATGAATCCGGCTGAAGTGACCAAAATATGATGGGAAATTATCCGTTGCCAGCTGAAAGACTCATAATTAAGGGTTTATAATGGTTTGCAAATTTCAAGGAAATATATACTTGATGATCAGTGAGAAATTTTTAATACAATTTTTTACAATGAATGACAGAAGTGACATAAACAAAAGACTTAACAAAAAACATAATAGAAAAATAAAATACTCCAGTAGGTTTTATTAGGCAGGCACTTTGCCTAAACACCCGACGTGAGAAACGTGGCGCCAAGTGGCAGCGCAGACGATCATGGTCGAGTGGAGTGGCTTGAACCAGAATGGCTGGGTTCCGGAAGCGATAATGCGGGCCCATCTGATTCTGCACGGCGGGCGAGAGGTACAACAGATGAGGGAGCGGAAGGGAGCCTTCAAGGTAGGCAAAGCCGTAAGCATCTGTTTAGTAAAATAAGCGGACAGACGGAAGGGAGCCTTGGTAATAGGCAAAGCCGTAAATATCAGTCCAATGAAATAAGCGTACATGCGGAAGGGAGCCTCGGAGATAGGCAAAGCCGCGAGCGGTTGAGTCGTGAACCAAGTGAGGGAGCGGAGGGGAGTCTTAAAGTAAGACAAGGCCGCAAACACTCGTATCGTAACATTAATAATTTTAACGGCGAAGAATCACCTGTACGACCGGACAGGTCCCGGAGTACAAGCGCCGAGAATTTCTACACTGGTAATAAAAATACTTGTCAAGGCACTGCGTGTTGTGATCATAACAAACGCCGTGGCTTAAGTTCATCCGCCAGGAGAACCAGGCGCCGTCATGCGAGTAAAAAGTTTTACCGCGATAGCAGTAGTTCAGAGGCGGAAGTAAATAACCTACGCAATAAGCGAAAACGATTATATTCCCGTTCTCCGATTGATATTCGTGGAAATAATATAAGTAATTCTAAGGCAAATCTAAGTACCGATTTAAACTCCTCTCATGGGGTAATAGATAAACTCTTGAATATTTTAAAGGACGTTAAAGGTAATTCTAGTTCAAAATTATCTATGGCTAACGTTATACCCGAATTTGACCCAATGACGAATGATCAAACTGTTTTAACTTGGCTAACAAAGGTAGAGGAGTGTGCTGAGATCTATGGATGGGATGAAAGGGAAACAATACATTTCGCTCTCCCAAAACTAATTGGCGTCGCAAAATCCTGGTACCAGGGACTTAGCACGGTCCTCTACTCTTGGACAGAGTGGAAGAAAAAACTTATAGAATCATTTCCTTGTCGACTTGATTATGCAGAGCTACTTTCAACAATGCTAGCGAAAAGAGTTAAGTTTGGTGATTCATTTGAAAATTACTATTACGATAAAATAACATTATTAAATAGATGCGGTATCACCGGGCGAAAGGCCGTTGATTGTCTGCTTCATGGCATTGAGGATCGTGCCGTGCGAGTTGGCGCGCAAGCAGCGCAATTTCAAGAACCTGAAGAGGTTCTTAAGTATTTAAAAACGGTTAAAGTAGGACTAAGTAGGGAAATAAAGGATAAACATAAACTAGGTAGGAAACAATTAAGCTCTTCAGTCAATAATCGGAAACAAGAACAAACAAATAAAATTGTTTGTCATAACTGTAACGACGAAGGACACAAAAGTTTTCAATGCTCAAAACAAAAATTAAAATGTAATTTTTGTGGTAAGTTGGGACACCAAGCAGTTCATTGTTGGTCTAACAAAGATAATAAACAAAATAAAAATCAGAAGGTAGTCAAGGATGAGGCGGAGAAACAAATTCTGGAACTCAATACTTCGGACGAAGCTAATAGGAAATACATTTTTGAAATTCTTGTCAATGACATCCGACTCATGTGTTATGTGGACTTAGGGAGTCAGTGCACGTTGCTAAGGCAACGTGAAGCTCGAGAATTAGGACTTACTATTGAAACGGCACAGTTACCTATAATGAAGGGAATAGGCGGTTATCCAATTACACCATTAGGAAAAGCTATAGTAAATATAACCGTACAGGGAATAAAGGAAATTGTTGAAGTTCTGATAGTCGAAGATAATGTATTAAAATTTCCAGTTTTGTTGGGACACACTTTTACTGAATGTCCTAATATCACTATCACTAAAACCCCTGATAAAATAATTTTTAAAAAATCCCAAAGTAACAAATTGCCTTTGTACGTAAGGGACGATATCGTTATATATCCTCAACAAATTTCTTTAGTACCTATCAACACGAAATGTAGTTTTACGGGACGAATTTATATTAACGGGTCAGTAAGGGGTCCCTTAGGTCGCGAATATTATGTCTTTCCAGGTGAATATATCTTAGAAGCAGGGCAGGGTAACGTGCTTTTGTTAAATATGAGTTCATTGGAGATTATCTTCAAGAGGGATAGTTTACTTATTCGTAGTATGTCCTTACAAGATACTCATACTTATCATGCATTCAATGTTTCCCTTGACAGTGCCCTGATAGATGGGACACTACATTTAGGCCCCGATGTCACGAAAGAGCAACAGTCGAAATTAGAAGAATTGCTTCTCAAATATAAAGATTGCTTCTCTAGTAACCTTAAGGACCTAGGTTTGACAAATGTAGGAGAAATGGTAATAGAATTAGTAAACGCCGAACCAGTCGTGTATAGGCCCTATAGATTGTCAGTATCGGAGCGAAATTTAGTACGTAATATGGTCGATGAAATGTTGGATGCTGGAATTATCAAGGAGTCTTCATCACCATACGCCAGCCCCATAGTATTGGTCAAGAAGAAAACTGGGGAAAAGAGGCTGTGTGTTGATTATCGTGCTCTTAATAGACGTACGAAAAAGGAACACTATCCTCTCCCGCGAGTAGAAGATCAGCTTCACCAATTATCCGGTAGCAAACTCTTTATATCGCTGGACTTAGCTTCCGGATACTACCAAATTCCGATTTCGGAATCCTCTCAGGATAAGACCGCCTTTATCACTCCCGACGGGCAGTATCAATATACGCGGATGCCATTTGGGCTGGTGAATGCACCATCGGTATTTCAGCGAACCATAAATAAAATTCTATCCACTGCTAAAGTGCAATTTGCCTTAGTATATATGGATGATATATTGATACCTGCTCGTAGCTTTGATGAAGGCTTAGGTCGACTGCAACAGGTTTTAGATCTTCTAAGACAGGGTGGATTGACACTAAACCTTTCCAAGTGTAATTTCTTCTTTAACAAGATTGATTTTTTGGGCTTCGAAATTAGTTCAGACGGGATAAAACCTGGAGCACGGAAAACTGACGCTGTGTCCAAATTTCCCAGACCACGAAATCAACATGAATTGCGACAATTCATAGGTTTAGCAAGCTTTTTCAGAAGGTTCGTACGCGAATTTTCTGTAGTGGCAAAACCATTAACAGACCTTTTGAAAAATAATTGTGTGTGGAGGTGGTCAAAGGAACATGACAATGCATTCAGCTCCTTAAAAGATTCTCTCGTCTCTAGACCTATCCTGGCTCTGTATGATCCCAAACGTGAGACGCAATTGCACACTGATGCCAGTAAACACGGTATTGCAGGCATACTTTTGCAGAGGTGTGACCAGGGGCTATTGAGACCTGTATCTTATTTTAGTCGAAAGACAACCCTAAATGAACAAGCGTTTCATTCGTACGAATTGGAAACGCTAGCAGTGGTAGCGTCATTGCACAGGTTTCGTGTTTATCTACTCGGAATTCCATTTAAGATATACACCGATTGCAACGCTCTTCGAACCACCTTGACGAAACGAGATCTTGTTCCACGAATAGCGCGCTGGTGGATTCAGCTACAGGAATTTGACTGCGATATAGAGTATCGAGCCGGAAGCCGCATGACACATGTTGATGCGCTTAGTAGACAACCGATCGGTAACGCAGAATCAGAAGATCACGTTCTTGATATTCTTACCGCCAACGTCGAAGATTGGATAACTACTGTTCAATCAAACGACGAGGAAATTTCTCGTATGAAACAAATATTATGCGATCCCGAATCCGAAAAAGTTACTGAGATTATTAATAATTATAAATTAAAAAATGGTAATGTTTATAAAGTTTTGGGAAAGGATAACAATGAAATCCGCTGGGTTGTACCAAGAGGGGTTAGATGGCAAGTGGTTAAAATGAACCACGATGATATTGGGCACTTCGGATTCGAAAAAACGTTAACTCGTATTCAACAATCATTCTGGTTTCCCAAAATGCGCCGTTTTGTAAAAAAATATGTCAGATCCTGTCTCGAATGCGCTCACCATAAGGGCCAGACAGGTAAACAGCAAGGTGAGCTGCATCCTATCCCGAAATCTGACATACCTTTTCATACCATTCATGCTGACCATTTAGGTCCATTCATAAAAAGTAGTCGAGGGAATACTTACCTTTTAGTAATTATTGATGCTTTCACGAAATTCGTAAACATAACCCCTGTTAGGAACACCAAGACTTCGACGACGTTAAGAGTGTTTAAGGAACACATCAGCTATTTTGGCACCCCAACGAGACTAATAACGGATCAAGGGACATCATTTACGAGTCATCTATTCCGATCGTTCACTCATAGCTTCGGTATTAAGCACATCTTGAATGCTGTAGCCACGCCGCGGGCCAACGGGCAAGTAGAGCGGTTTAATAGGACGATTCTCGATGCATTATCAACAAAGTGTCACGGTAAAGATGATAAAAGCTGGGACGTGTATATACCAGATATTCAAGTAGGTCTCAATACTACTGTACATAAAGTGACAGGTAAGAGTCCATCAGAACTCTTATTCGGATTCCAATTGAAAGGAAGCTCAGAGAATATTCTGAGTGAAGTCATAGATGAAACGATCAACAAAATTCCAACGGAAAACCTAAGCGAAATCAGACGCGACGCTGTTAGCCGTATCAATGAACAGCAAATTCAAGATAAAGCAAAATTTGATGCTAAGCGACTTAATAACCAAATATATTCGATAGGAGATCTTGTAAGCGTGAAAAGGGAAGTCCCGAGCGATGGCAAGTCTAAGAAACTAACAATTAAATATCAAGGCCCTTATAGGATACTTAAAGTTCTTCCTAACGATCGTTATGTGATAGAAGACACTCCCCTAACTAAGAAAAAGGGCAGTCGTCGTTACGAGAATATAATTGCAGTAGATAAAATGAAGCCTTGGCTTAGCTTTGATAAAAACTTCAACAGTAGCTCTGATACTGATAACGATATAGACAAGAGTCAATAATATGTTGTATATTAAAATCCTAATTAAACACCGTAATCATAGTTATCTTCGTATTTCTTAAGGGAAAACTTAAATCGGTAAATAGATTTGTCAGCAATCAAATAACTACTGTTTACTATTATGATATTTAGTTGTATAAGGGGTTAGTATGTGTTGAAATTAAACGATATTTGAAGAAAACTACGCGTTTTATTTTGTATAAGAATAAACAGAATATGATTTGTTACAGAGCAGATTGAAAAGTCAAAATCAAAAATATGACGTCACATATTAAAGAACGTGTCAATTTAAAAAGAAAACTACAACACTCTCTCCAAATTGTAACGTTCTTCACCTTAATAAAATAAGATAACAGTAGGTACATACACTCCTTAACCCCACATAGTAACAAAAAAATCAATAGTTACACAGTAGCTACATCATTTAAATTTCCTGTAATACAATTACAATTGTTATAACATACCTACCTAATCTCACTAAACTTCTATTTTAACTAAACTTTTCCACAAAGGTAAGTACTTCTACTGCTTAATCAGTTACAACACAAAATTACAGTTTACAAATACCTATTTTATTTCTTAAATATTGAAATTTATTTTTAGCTAAAGGTTTTGTAAACATATCTGCTTTTTGTTCATTACTACATATATATTTCAAATCAATTTCTTTTCCCTCATATTTTTCTTTAACAAATTTATATTTTATATCAATATGCTTGCATCTCTTATGATAATTTTCATTTTGTATGACTGATATTGCACTCTGATTATCTATGTTAAGACTAATGCATTCTTGTTTATATTCATCTATATCTAACAGAAGTTTCTTTAACCAAATAACCTCTTTAGTTGCGCTGCAGGCAGCCATAAACTCTGCCTCAGTTGTTGACAGGGCTACGCTCTGTTGACGTTGGGTGGCCCATGTTATTGCAGCACCATTTTTGATGAACACATAGCCTGTTGTAGAACGTCTGGTTTCTATGTCATTTGCATAGTCAGCATCACTGAAACATTCTACTACATTCTGTTTATTCGGAGTATAATACAGGCCATAGTTTTTAGTCTCTTTTAAATACTTCAAGATCCTTTTAACAGCATTCCAGTGACTGTAGTCGTAACTATCAAGAAATCTGCTCACTAAACTTACACCAAACATGATGTCAGGCCGACTTACAATAGCCAGATGCATTAACGACCCAACCGCCTCTCTGTAAGGTATTTTCTTATCTAGTTCTGATGTACTCTTTTCTAGCTTAGTGTTAGGGTCCACTGGTATACTATTTCCATTTGCATCAGTCATATTAAACTTACATAATAATTTTTCTACATATTTTGTTTGATGCAAGAATATGTAGTTCTCTCCTCTTTCTATTTCAAGTCCAATAAAGTTTTTAGCTTCACACACTTTTATTTCAAAGTTTTCTTTTAGATCGTGAATCACTTTATCCAATATAATTGACTCTTTTGAGATTACCAATCCATCATCAACATACAGAATCAGATAAACTTTATTTCCATCCAGTTCACCAGTATAAATACATTTGTCAGAGTGACTATTAGTGAAACCGAATTTCTTCAAAACCGAGTCAAATTTCTGATTCCAACATCTAGGAGCTTGCTTCAAGCCGTACAAGGACCTCTTAAGTTTACAAACAAACCCTTCAGGTACAACCAGACCTTCAGGTGGAGTCATCCATATGTTTTCATTTATATTTCCATACAGAAATGCAGTTTTAACATCAAACTGCACCATTTTCAAATTATCCTGACACACTTTAGAAAGCAACACTCTTACAGAGTCATACCTCACAGTTGGCGAAAATGTCTCCTTGTAGTCGACTTCATATCTTTGTGAACATCCCAGAGCACAGAGTCTTGATTTGTAAATCGGGGCTGAAGAGTTATCTTTTATACGGAAGACCCACTTACAGCCAATTGTTCTTACTCCTACAGGTTTCTTCACCAACTCCCAGGTTTCATTCTCTCTGTGTGCTTTCAGTTCTTCTTGTATAGACTTTTCCCATTTTTCTTTATCTGCAGATGTCAGTGCTTCTCGGTAAGTCTTTGGTGTGTCATGCAGTTGTTCTCCACCTTGACAAAGGTAAGTATTAGAATCATGTTTCATATTCCTACTTTTAGATCTAGTTGTTATATTTGAAGACTCATTTATGTTTACTTCTCTTTCAGGTACATATAGGGAATCATCATTAGAGAAGAAAGACTCATCATCGGATTGATTTACTGATGACATATCATGCTCACTATCCGGAGTATTTTGCATTTCAAAATTATCTGATGACATACTTCCATTTATTACATGATCAGTATCATTTCTATTTACACTTTCTGTTAATGGAACCATTGTGTATTTTCTCTGTATTGAATTTTCCAAAAATACAACATCTCTACTAATAAGTACTTTCCTTGTTTTAGGATCTAATAATCTGTAGCCTTTAGTTGTTTCGGAATAACCAACAAAAATCATTTTACTTGCCTTAGCATCCAGCTTTTGACGTTTATTGTTGGGTATGTGAGCCATAACCTCGCATCCAAAAATTCTTAGGTGTTTCAAATTGGGCTTCTTCCCGGACCATAGTTCTTCGGGGGTAACGTATGAAATGGATCTTGTTGGACATCTATTTGTTATATAGGCCGCTGCTGCTACTGCTTCTGCCCAATAGGATTTCTGCAAATTAGCATTGAGTAACATACAACGAGCTCTCTCCATCAGTGTGCGGTTCATACGCTCCGCTAACCCGTTTTGTTGTGGGGTATATGGATTGGAAGTTTCATGAATAATGCCTGCATTTTGAATGTATTCCTTAAATTCGTTACTAAGATACTCTCTACCATTATCAGTTCTTATTCTCTTTATTTTTAGATCTAGTTGATTTTCAACCAATACTTTGAATTGTTTGAATTTACTAAAGACTTCAGACTTATTATTAAGAAAATAAACATATACTTTCCTGGTGTTATCATCCACAAAAGTAAGGAAGTATTGTGCCCCTCCTACTGACTTTACTTCCAAAGGTCCACAAACGTCAGAATGTACAAGTTCTAGAGGCTTCTTTGCTCGGGAGCCTTCTTTCGGAAATGGGAGTCGGAACTGTTTACCTTCTTGACAGTATTCACACACCATTTTTGACTTATTTTCATTGACCTTGATCCCGTCTGTACATTTGGAAAGCTTATTCAGATCAGATAAGTTGAGGTGGGCCATCCTTTGATGCCATAAGTAGCTGTCACTTTCTTCATTTGTATTACACTTATAGGCTGGTAATTTATTTATGTTTAGGCGATACATATTGTTAATTAACTCACAAGCTGCAACTTCTTCTTTTGAATTATTGAGTATTTTACAGCCATTCTTATCAAACTGTACGGAACACCCCTTCTTTATGAGTTGACTAACGGAGAGAAGATTGCTTGCTAACTCAGGTACATATAACACGTTAGTTACTTGTATAGTTTCGCTTTTACCATTGCTTTGAGTTACAGACAGGTTAACCTTACCACAGCTTTTCACAGTGAGCATTTTATCGTCTGCGATACGGATGCTTGTAATCGGTGCTGGTGATTCATCATACAGCCAGTCCTGCTTCATGGTCATGTGCATGGATGCTCCTGAATCAATAAACCAACAATTACTTTCATTTGCTGTTGACATTGCTGAGAATGCTGCAACATATCCAGTTTCTTTTCCTGTCTCTTTATTGTTATTCTTTTTAGTTCTGCAATACTTGCTTAAGTGACCATACTTATTACATTTAAAGCAACGGGGGCCTTTGTTAAACTTTGTTGTATTTTCTGGGCCTCTTTGCTTCATTTTACCACTTTTTCCAGCATACAATGCCACTGACTCGGAGCCCTTTATCTCTTGCAGGAGCTTAGTCTTCACGGAATCTGCTGTTATCGGCACACCGGAACTTTCAAGGGCCATTATCATGGGTTTATATACTTCGGGTAAACCAGCGAGAAGTAATGTACCCAACCATTCATCATTGACCTCAAACGAAATATTTCGTAGTTTATGCGCCGTAGTCATAATTCTGTTTACGTAGTCTTCTATATTTTGGCAGTTATCTAATGTAGTCATTATCAAGTCTTTCAGTAGACCCACGCGGCGTGTTAGCCCTTTATCATCGAACGCTTTTTGTAAATTAGTCCAAACCTCTTTTGCAGTCTTCGCCTCTTGAATGTGTATATAATTTACAGAATCAATGAGTAATATTATTTTCGTTTTTGCTTTAAGGTCAAGCTTCGGATCAATATCTTTACCATCATTGTCAATACAGCACCATAGTTCCTCATGCTGCAAATAAGTTTGTACTGAAAATCTCCATGTATTGTAATTCTCGCGTCCAATCAGTTTTTCTATGAGGGTCATAGCATTTGAAGACATAGTGAAAAACTTGGTTTCTTTTGTTTTACACAATGACACCACGTTGAGCTTAGATCGTATCACTTTTACAATGACCGGCGAACTAATCTCAAATATATCACTGCCTACTACTTTTACTATCAGATTACAAATTGCTCTGGGCCCATAACCTGTTGAAATTAAACGATATTTGAAGAAAACTACGCGTTTTATTTTGTATAAGAATAAACAGAATATGATTTGTTACAGAGCAGATTGAAAAGTCAAAATCAAAAATATGACGTCACATATTAAAGAACGTGTCAATTTAAAAAGAAAACTACAACAGTATGTAACCGAATAATTATTATACATGGATATGAATAGTAATTATACATGTAATAATTATTATACAATAATTATGTTAACAATTTTGAATTTACCTTTTTCTTTAAAATCAGATTTTGATTAATAACTAGATCTCTATTATTTAAATGATGTAATGGATTTGATTTTATATGTAATTCGCTTTTATATAATTATAAAGATGATGTAAACGAGCCTCAGATTGCATAATGTTTATACCAAATTGTGATATTCTGTTATAGAACTCTAAATATTAATTTATAAATGGTTGTTTTCATTTTGATAAATAATTTTTCTAATTGAAATTTGTATATATCATTATCAAAATCACCTATAGTTTAATAATCAATAATCAAATCAATAATTAATAATGTTCTAAAAACTAGATTTAATTTTCCTTCTTATTTATTCACTAATATACTGTACTGTGTTTTTTAATATTTGTTATTTTGTTCCTTGATATAAATGCTGATAAAAACAAAATATAGGTATCTGAAGTTTTGATAATACCTTAATATATTAAGCTCATAATACTTACCAACTTCATTTATGTTATTACTGGTAATTACTTGAAATTAGTTCATACTCAATATTATAATTTTCTTACAAGTATTAAGTAATTTGTTTCCTTTTGTGATGAAATAAAGCGACGGGACTCGCTCGAGCAGGATGGCCGAGCTGTAAGGAATGCTATTGTTTACACCACTATTAAGTACTCTGTGGTTTACATGGTTCTTTATCTTGGATTAAAAGGCGATGTCAGACTGTCATCGTGACTGACAGTCTGACAGTTGTCATTTTGATAGGAGTGAGCGAGTATTTCATTTGCTAACAATTTACCCATTCAAAGATTCTTTAAGAACCTTCCTTTCATTCGTTCGCTCAATCATTGGTTTGGTTCGTTGGACACGAGAGCAGCATTTGCTGAACGAGCCTAGTCTGGTCAAGTACATATCTTGGGAGGATATTGCCATACTGCTGGAGTGAGTACAGGTCAATATATTCTTATATTCCTTTTGTAAAATGTAATTGAATATACTAAATTAATGTTAATATTAGAAATATGAGATGGGCAGAAAGTTTAAGCGTAAAATTAATCATGTCGTGTACAAACATTTCAAATAAAAGTGAATGTTAAATAAATAGTTTATCATTTATTATACTACCTCTTTTACGATGTAATAAAAGTTTCACTTTAAAATTCGACAATTTAACGCCTGATGTCATTAATTATCCGTAAGTTAACCTACAATTTACCAGTCCATTACTTTCATTACAACATTAAAAAGGTTACATCTTTAAAATTCAAACGACTTTACTCAATTTCATGTTCCAACAAGGTATCGTATACACTAATGAACAGATTAAGCGAACAACAGATACAAGGCAACTTTGTAAACGATAAACGCGACTAATTTTTCGCCGAAGCTTGAAAGCAAAACATTGAATTTTGTGTACCTAATATCAAAAGCGTAATAACTGCTACAATATCTGCAATCTATATTGATACTTTTGTTCATTGCACAAGATTGAATTTAGCTTGCAATTGTTGCTCGCAACTGCTGTTAGCAGGCCCCAATACGGCTAATACAGTCATTGATTAGTTTACAGTTCACAATTACCTCACTAACAGCGAAATAAGCCTATATAGCTCTGTGTTGCTTTTGTAGCATCAACGATAGTCCAATTTGCATCTATAAGCGGTCGAGAGCCGTTGGTAATAATAATTAGAATCACAAATTCCTACTTGTTAGGTATTCAATTACCAGGCAGTCAGTACCCATAAAAAAACTTTGTTTTAATAATCATGTTTACGTACTGAATGATTACACTTAGTTCGTAAATGCTAATTTTAGTTAGTGCCTACTGGTGAATATTACTGAATTTATAATAAATAGGCTTATAACTAATCATAACATCATAAACCAAGATTTCGGTACTAAAGTGAGTAAATAATATAATAATATTGTTAAAAGTCACACTTTTTATAACCTTAGTCCTTTTTCACACCTTACGAAAATATGTGACATAATATTAAGTTTTTTATTATTGCACGGTATGATATTAGCGCCAAAGCGTAGGAAGAATGCAAAACGCCGTGCAGTAATAAAAACTCAACGTCACGCATGTAAAAAAGGGCTTCTCTACACATGGAAAAACGTGACCTAGCGGGGTGCGGGTTAAGATCATAGAGCGCTATAAAATTTATTACGAAAGTGTGTTCTCGACACAGTTGTCACAATGGACGGTTATGGGTTGCAACGATGAGGAATATTCTTTTTATTATTAGATGGTATCAACCCATAAGCAGTGATAGCCTAGAGGTTAGAACGTTGGTCTCCCGAACGCGGGGGTCCGAGTTTAAATTCTGGCACGCACCTCTAATTTTCAAATATTATATGCGTATTAGAATAGAAGTTAATTATCAAGTGAAAATTAACCAAAGCAAGTGCTTCGGTGAAGGAAAACATCGTGAGGAAACCTGCACACCGGAGAGTTCCCTATACTGTTCTCAAAGGTGTATGAAGTCTACCAATTGACTACAATTGTCTACAAACTTAACCAGCGTGGTAGACTACACAGTACTGTACAGGCCCCATCACATTGTAAGAGGAGACCCCGAGCCCAGCAGTGGGACAATTATGGGTTGTTGCTTTGCTTTGCTTTCAACCCATTAATGGCCCACTACCTACTGAACATGCTTCTCTCCTCATGAGGAGGCCTAAAGCATATGCCACCACTTCGACGCGGCTTAACGACTGTTATCTTAGGATAACATCCGAGATCGACGGCTTTACGTGCCCTCCAAAGCACCAAGCTCTCAATATTTATTTTGCCACTTGCGGTCATCCATCCAACCATTAGATAAACAGACTTAGAGCGTAAATTAGAACCTATTCCAAACTGCTTAATTTTGTTATGAGCAAAGAGCATTCTGACCGAATTGAGGTCGTTAACCCAATCGCAATCAATTTGAGCAACGATGCCCCATATATTGTACTAACAGGCCTCAGGGCATCTCATTAGGCGTATATTGACTTTGGTTTATTATAATTCTCGTATTGATTTATGCGATATCATTTGCAATACCAACATGTATAGTCAACAACCACCCCATGGCGTGTCTTCATTATTATGCGCGAGTGGGATGATTTAAGTAATAAATAAATAATGTCTTGCTATGTCGTCAGTACCCAGTACTAGCGCTAAATGTAAATTTTTGGTCGTGTTTATTTGCGAGATATTAAGTGAAGGGTATCATTAAATTGAAAATAATAATTCGAAAAGTGACCTTTTTTAGGGTTCCGTGATCAAAAAGGAACTGCTATAATTTCGCCATGTCCGTCCGTTCATCCGCAGCATAGCGCAGAGAGCCTTAGCGATAGAAAGCTATAATTTGGCAAGGATGCATTTATTAAAATTATATTTAACGGTTTAAGTTACGCAAAATTCATGTATGATGAAATTGTTTCGGAGAGGGAGAGAGAGAGGTGCGAGTAGGAGGGGAGTGGGAGGGAAGTGGGAGGGGAGGAAAGGGGATGGAAGGGGGAGGGGGAGGGAGAGGGAGAGGAATTAATCTAAACTTGATTTTGTAAATGATTTTGCATACCCTACCCGAAGTGAGTAATGATTACTAATTTAGGCAATTATATATCACTTCAATCGACATAAATTATTATTTACTAACCAAGCTTAATACGATGTTATACAAAAGCAAAATATTATGTTTATGAAATATATATTTTTTAATAGAACTTTAAATTACAACAATTATTTATTATTTAGAAACGTATTATACATTAACTAAATAGACATATTTAATAGATATTTGACACACAGGTCATAATTACAAACAAAAATGGTACAGTAATATTTAATATTAAAATATTGCCTCAAAAATTTTAATTAAAAGATATACCCGTATGCCGTCTTTAGGGTGCGCCCATATTGTGGCGGGCGATTAAAATTGTTTACACAGCTAATGAAAACACCATGACGTGACGTTGCAGAAACCGGTGCTCTTCGCCGTAATTACTGTGGCCTTTATATGTCACGATACTACATAATTATACGATATGTGTATCGTACACACACATAAAATTATTTTTATGCCTATATGATACGAAACTTTTATGCACATAGGTGTTTTGAATTATTATATATTTTACTAGCTTTTGCCCGCGGCTTCGCCCGCGGTAGAGATCGTTTTTTTTTTACAATTACCGCGAGAAACCTGAACTTTTCCGGTATAAAAAGTAGCTTATCTCCATTTCAAATTTCAGCCAAATCGGTTAAGTAGTTGCGGTGTGATTGAGAAGCAAACATCCAACATCTTCACACAAAATTTCACATTTATAATATTAATATAGGATAAATAAATGAGCTGGCGTATCGTCTTTGAACAACGTTAACTACAATTTTATTAGGACATAAAGAAGGGGTAAGAGTACAATGATTGGCCCTTGGTGCATAAAGATTGATATTTTTACGTTATGTTGAATGTTTTACCACCAATTATGATATATTAAACAAAACAATGTTTATTAACACATAAGAAATCACCAATTTAAATAAAAAATAAACCTATTAAATACAACATGTTTAATTCTTACGAATCTCGTAACAAAACCTCTTTCGTTGCAGTCGCCACAAAATTATTAATAGCTGATAATTTTAAAAACTGCAGCGTTTTAATAGCTGATAATTTTAAAAACTGCCAATTACTTTTGAGAGTATTAGTAACACAGAAAAATAAGAATATTTTTAATGTCTCGTAAACCAATACAACTTGTAATAAATGGATTTTTAATCAAAGGGCCAATTAATTGGAGGGGGCCGACGTTAATACTGCTTTATATTTAATCGTTTCCAAATCGTATTCGTATCGTATCGCTGTAAGTTGGCTGCATATTCCGGTAAAACCGAAGGAGTGTCCGCAGGCCTGGTGCGGTCGAAAGATTTTTATTAATTAAATTCCGCTATAAATCAAGTACCTTTCTAATAAGTCACGCTGTACATAGCACGATGAATTACCAACGTTTTGCAGAATTTATTGCCTGGAAGTACTTAACTAGCATTGAATAATTTATTTAAGTGTTATGTCGTTTCGTAAAATGTAGTTAGCCTAGCTGTTTGTGTGAAATTGTAATATAAATCCGCAATTTGCACTTCATGCTGCGCCATCCTTGTTATAATGCTAGCAATGAAATTTAAACCTATAAGAGTAGACTAGTCATAGGACTGGCTCTCCACTGCAACCTAAATGCGGAATAAACGGTTGATTCTAAAGTGGCACACATATAGCTAAGGAGGTAAAAAAGCTATTATAAAATGCATTGAGCTAAAATGCACGAGTACCGCAAAGCTTCTATTATTATTACTATAATAAAACTCAAAGTGTCTGTTTGTCTGTCCGGGCATCACATAAAAACGCTTGAACGGATTTCGATGAAAATTGGTAAACTTGTTACTGCTGCCCTGGGTCATATTTTAGGCAACTTTTCATCCCGGAAAATTAAAAGGTTTCCCGGGAAAACAGGATAAAAGTTTGAATAAGTTAAAACATAATTTCAGTATGAAAAGCTGCGGGCAACAGCTAGTAAAATAAATATTGAGCAAGTTGCAAAACTTAGGCCATAGCAAATAAGTTTAAAAATATTATTTAACTACGCAGAATTTTTGAAAGCCAACGCATTACCATAGTACTAAATGAGCCGTCAAATTCTACGTAAAATTGTTTAAGGGAAATTCTGCTCCCATTTCCTCAGCTTTTTCTAAAACAGACAACACATAATATAGGACGTGACCTTTCTTAATCAGGCCATTATCATTCTTTGCAGCCTTTCCTTACCTATGTTTTCCTCTGACACAACAATCTTAGTCTTTGCATATTATGTTGGGCGTACACATTTTTTCTGTATTTTCCACACAGGGTTTAAAAAGATTATTAAAATTCAGGCTTTGTATTAATTTTAAGATTAATATACTTAATTTAACTAACTTAATACCATAAGGTGGACTATGCACTTGCACATTATAAACTTGGAAATAGACATGGATATCATACTTCAACAAAACTCTCAAGTAGCCAAACCTAAGATAAAGTGTTCTTTAATTACATTCAATAGATACCTAAACGTTATTGTTATTATAAATTTTCTTCGACTACCTTTATAAAAATCTTCAGTATATTCGAATAAGATGGAGTTTCAGAAACACGAGAAAGTTCCTATAAGGATCATGTAATCCCCCTTTTTCGACACAAACTAAATCCTAATTAATGAGCACTTAAACTATTTTTCACAAGAATTTTACAAAACTTAAGAAATAGGAAAAGCTAGGGGAGACGATAAAACAAGAAAAAACAACTAAGTAGTTAATGGCCGCCTGTCCTCGCGGTTAGTGTTCCGTAGCGACTAATGAAGACAAAAACTGCAGGATACTGTTGTCATTTGGGATACTTTGTGCCTTATAACTTTACAGCCTGGCGTGAATATTGCTTATGCTAATAGCGTTTTTACAAAAACGTCAAGGTTTGTTTTGATTAGAAAATTATGTTGGGGTAAATATATACCTTAATCAGATAGCACTTAGTTTTACACATGTTTTTATCTACCCGTAAAACCAGGTAGATTTGAGTATAAGCTAAGATTATTTTATAATCTGAGAGTATAACGTACTTGAGGTGAGATATGGCCTGATTCAACCGGCCACATTTATGTTGCTATTCCTAATAAATGATGAAATATTTGCATCCGGGCGGAAAAACTGTTATTCGTCCCTTCCCAGATGTCCCTTTTCAGACTTATGAGTATTTTTGTACATACATTTACCAATATATGTATCTAGGCCGTGTGCAAAATCGCAGACTGAAATAACATCACATATTTGGTTTTTAATTTAAACTTTTTACTGTGAAAAATATTTTATCTTCTCACTAAATTATTGAAATAGAAATCCGCGCAGTTATGATGAAATGAATACTGTCATAAAGTTTTAAAATCGCTTTAATAAGTAACAATATGTGTGTGCTTATTAAATCAACCTACTTTCACCGTTTTAGATCAGTAGGTTAAGTGTGACGGTAGCTCCGAGATTCTGTTTGACATAGATCTCGTTGGTAACATTTAAAAAATAAAAGGCAAGCGTTCACCTTTATGCTCATACACTTAGTATAAGCCATGCCATTAAAGAAACGAATGTAAAATGGTGCAAATTATCATTCCCTCTCACGCACGTTATTTCTGTCTTTAGCGTGCGAGTGAGGGGAATGATAATTTCCGCCATTTTAGATTCGTTTGTTTAATGGTGCGGCTTATATACACATATCACCCGATCTATGTAGTATTCCATTATATCTTTTGTATTAAAACAAAATATTAATGGTGTTTTAATAATAAGTCTGGAAATTTATTTTGCCATATTGCCATATAAAACCCTAGTCGAACGGTGGAATAGTTTATCTTTAAAGTGTCAAATAATAGAAGTTGTAGAATAGTGTAGAGCTCGCTTCACTAATTCAATCGTATAAAGAAAGTCTTATTTTGTCCCATGACATTTCCATAGAACAAACAAGAACCTTATACCACTCTTCAAACCACATACCTATATTTCAGCGTACAATAAGTAACCAACAAATCGCTAACACGTACCATTCGCCATATATTTAAACTTACGCCTCTTTTAATATCTTCGAACTCGACACTACATCAGAACTCCTGCTGGGCGATACTAGCGATGTGTAAACACCGCGGGCGGTTACACAGATGCAACTAAGTTACTAATACTCTCAGATGTAGTTTATTGCAATGTTTTATTGATATGGATGTAAAAGGGGGTTCTAGCGCGGCTGTTGAATGACTGCTGTAGTCCATAAAGACATGTTATCGACAGCAGTCTCAGTCTCAGGTGAATCAGATGGAATGCCTTAGTAGTTTGTAAGTGAATACTTTGTATGTTATTCTTTCTTGTTTGGACTGACTTCGCTTCTTCAGTCTAAGTGCCTATGGCAATAGGCTTTTACTTTGTTAGTGGGCTTACCATATTATTTTTCTCTTACCATCAGGTGGGATTGTGGTGAAATATTAACGTAAAACTAAAAAAAACTAAAACACCTTTTTCATCTCTTTAAGCTTAATGTTGAGAACTTATATTTTACAAAGATACAACACGCGCGTACATATTCGTAATGCTTTACACACACTGATACAATACTTTATAACCAGCTTCCAATTTAAAGGAGAATATAATGTATGTGAGATGCTTTTTTGTTATCTTGGAATCTACGAGTACAATAGTGTGTCTGTCTTTTATTTTAGAGATAGGTTCAGAGTTATAAGGACGATATTCACTCGGTTGGTAGTCTTTCAGTGCTAACGAGGAGGCTTCAAGATCTCATGTAAGCGCATCTGTACCTGTAAGTGGACATCTACGACTTGTCATTAGATAATAAAGTACATTATTATGCAACGTATCTGAACACAAACTGTACACAAACAAATCACTGAACAACATAACGTAATATTTAGTGGTGTGCAAATAGCAAAGCAAAGCAAAGCAACAGCCCATAATTGTCCCACTGCTGGGCTCGGGGTCTCCGTTCACAATGTGAGGGGTACAGGCCATAGTCTACCACGCTGGCCAAGTGCGGATTGGTAGACTTCACACACCTTTGAGAACTTTATGGAGAACTCTCCGGTGTGCAGGTTTCCTCACGGTGTTTTCCTTCACTGAAGCAAGTGATAATTAACTAGTAATACACACATAATGTTTGAAAATTAGAGGTGCGTGCCAGGATTTGAACCTGTGCCCCCGCGTTCGGGAGACCAACGTTCTAACCGCTATCACTGCTATACATACACTTATACTTGTTAACATTTTGTGCTGCAATTCTGGAGATATGTATCGCACGAACGTAGGTGGTTACGTATGCCAATGAGGGGTTAGTGGGCCTACGTATAGTAGAAAATATAATAATAAATTTTCCCTTATCAATTGTAACTGTTTTTCTAATACGACATTTCCTTGAATAGCTATTTGCTAATACTTTGACGTTTATGACTAACAATAAAACTATCACTAACTCAATTTTATTGAATATCGACTATGTGACTCCCCCTGACTCGATATTCGTAACCGACGTCACCATAACTTTAATCGTATTAGTAAAAATGTATAACTAATATATCAATTATGCAATGTGTGTTGTGGTTAGTATCTTATCATTTGTATCTCAAACGTTAATTGCTCTACTAACGTCAGAGCTGTTAGTAAATCCAGAATATTACGACCGCAGGTGTTCTCTCTGAAGACTAGAAGCAATAGCTTTCAATGCAAATGTGAACCAGTTTAATGCACTAGCATTTCTACGCATGATACTTAAGTGATTATTAAGTAATTAATAAAGCTTCACACTCATAGCCCCACACTAGGATTCCCTGTGTCGTGGGTGCCATGGACAACACACAAGACAAGGACATTCACACCCAGACCGAGAACAGAAATTCAAACTCCTCATTCAAATTTCCTTCTCGCTGGGAATCGATCCCAGGACCCTTGGCGCGGCGATCCGGCATGGTAACCATTGCGCCACGCGGGTCGTCATCTATCTAAAAAAATCTATTAAAGATAATAGTAAAAACATAATAATAGATAGATAATAATAGATGGTTGACTAATAGAAGATCTCATCGCTTGGCGGCTTGTATGGATCCTAACTGATCGACTGAATAGGGATGTTGACTAATTTTAGAATTCAATTTTATTTTATAGATATGACCTTAATATTCACGAAAAAAATATTATAACAATAATAATCTTTAATTTAAAAACAAAACTTGATAAATAAAAATCATTATCAAATTTCCCACCAAAAAGTCACATGACGTCACTAAACGATATTCAATACTATCTGTCTGCTAAGTTTGTTAAAATTTCCATATAAAATTGTTCCAAAGACGTCATATTCTCAAAATGGCGTTCGAGGTCACGTGACAGTGAGTACAATTTTTAACATTTTAAATTAATGATATTTAATTTATTGTGATTGATTTCAATAAAAGAATCATATTTTAGGCCTTTAAATATTACCACTAATATTTTAGACATAAATTTATATTAATTTATAATTAGTGTCAACATCCCAATTACGCAAGAGCGGGCGCTGTCGGTAATTGGGTCGGATGGGTTACCGCTAGTAGCAAGAATTTTATGAATGGTTCCGTGCTTCGGAGGGCACGTAAAGCAATCTTTCCCGGTTGTTATCCTAAGCAATCGTTAAGCTATGTCGGCAACGTATGAGTGATACTTTTCATTACGATCAAGCATTACGATCAAGATACAAAATTAAGAAAGTATCAAATACTTACTCATAGATTTATTATTGTAAGTACTATTTCCTAAAACAAAGCTAGGTAAGATTGCTGGTATTGCATAAAATAGATCTGTTCTATACTGGTGATTATAGGTACATCTAAACGGGATTAAGGTTGCAAATAACACATCGACGCGGAATATCACGATCACATTAAATAGAGGCAGAAGACAACTTCATTTTATACCTATTTAAAGAAAAAGTTATCTTATGTGTGGAATGGAGCCGAATGTTTTTATAGTTGTTTGATTTATTATAAGGAAATGTTAATAACCATGCGTATCATTTCACTGCTGCCTCTCATAATGTCACGAAAGTGAAACACCATAAATTACCTACCCCCTACCCACTACCACAGAAAAAATAATAGTACTTATAATAAGTACGGAAGACGCACTCCGCAAAATCATTTAAATAAATAGCGACTCTAGCTCCAACGCAATAAAATGTAATTCAGGTCGCAAATCAAAATTCGCGTAATGAGTTGCCTTTCTTTCGAACACTATCGCTTATCCTCTCTGGCAATGTCAGGGTTGTCTTTTTTGAAAGAATAAAATTAATCTGAAAGTTTAGTCCCATTTTATGCCGCAGCTTAGAATACTAACCCAAATCCTACCACGGATGGGTGTCGTAGGAGGCGACTAAGTTATTTGTTTTAAATCAATGTAAACAGTGTACAATTATTTTCATCAATACAATACAATCATTGTACAATTACAGATGAACATGAAGTGTAAAAATCGTGTACAAAGTGCAATAACAGTTATAAATGTAATAATTCTATTAAAGTAAGATAATGACATAATTATAATATAATATATAAAAATATTTGTACGCCGTGATAACGGCATAGTATAGTGGTTTACCAATCTAACCTAAGACTTATTATACAATGTACCTATACTATTACAAATAAATAAAATTCATTCATTCATTCATTCATCTACATAAAGTATGTGGTGTCCTTTCTGGTAAGGTCTATTCAATGATATCATATCCAATACGCTAGCGCAAACACTAGAATACAACCATCAGACACCATTCCACGTATACTGTTCACGGGATTAAATACAAATCAACAATATTGAACAGCTGGTACCTACCGAGATAAATTCCCTAGGACGAGGGCAGAAAATGTTTAATGGAAGATTACGAGTATAAAACCACAAACTTTTGATCATGAAAATTCAAATAGTTCATATATCGAATGCCAGATAAGGAGACATTGACTGATAGGTAATAATTATCATAAGTGGTTCGGAATTCATTTTCTTGTTCGATCATTTCAGCTTTGAATAATATTCGTAAATGCCTGCCAATCCCACGTGACAAGCGCGTATCATTTGAATACCTATCAAAGTAAAAGTAGAAGTAATTTAGCAAGAGGATATATTTTATGGGTATGTTAACGACGATAGACAGTAAAATAGTCTTTATTTGTGTGAACGGCTTCACCTAATTAATGGCCCACTACTAAGTCCAGGTATATCTTATTGAGGAGACCTAGAGCATACTCCACGCATACTCCACCACGCTGCTTCAGTGCTGATTGGTGATGTAACAAGGTAAATAACTTGTCTTATAATGATTTACATTTCCACTTCCTCTGCCCACTAGGCATATATATTTCTAGTCTATATCCACTAGACTTTCTCTAATGACGTAAGCTATAACGAATTTATATTCTTGAAAATATATACAGATACATACCGGAAATTTCAATTGTCGTAAAGGACAAAACACGAGGTTTCAGTGGAGCCAAAAACCGAAAAAAAAGAATATTGTCTCATATATTTTTCAAACAAAATGTTCAATTCATGAATTCATAAGAAACCAAAACTGTTTTATCGTGTTCTCTATAAATTAACGAAATAAACCAAACGAATAATTGGGGATGTAAAGACTATGTGACTATCTTCTTTACAGCCCACAATAATTGAACTGAAGTATTTTACAGCCACGAAAAATTGCTTATATAATAAAGTCAGATGTAGCAAAGTTGTAGCAAATGTGTAGCAAAGATTTTGTTCATCAATGCCTTGTATAAGTCAATTCAATCAGA
Organism: Thymelicus lineola; assembly: GCA_963932265.1. Classification (NCBI taxonomy): domain Eukaryota; kingdom Metazoa; phylum Arthropoda; class Insecta; order Lepidoptera; family Hesperiidae; genus Thymelicus; species Thymelicus lineola. The sequence goes on along the minus strand of OZ010692.1, from coordinate 5,939,336 downwards.
GACTAAGGGTGAATGGAACAAAAAACTAAAGATCTAGATAAGAATTACCTACAATAGGTAGTAAAACTAAGTGAAATAAGAGGTTATTTTTAATAAATATATACCAATCGATAGAGCTCGAGACGCAGATTCCAAATATATATAATATAAATCATTTTCGGAAAAATTACCTTTACGACAAATTGAAATTTCCGTTGTCGATGTCATTCACATATTATATTTTATGTACTAGGTACATTCTTCGTGGCTGCGCCCGCGGAAAGGTCGTTTCACAAACATTACGTCCGAATCATCGCTCGCGAACGTGTAACCTAGATAAAATTTACCCTAAGTCTGGACAAGGTCTGTTTTTATGCCAAGTTTAATTTTAATCTGTGCAACGGCTTGTGCGTGGTGCTTACCAATACATCGAGACATCTTCACATACTTTCGCATTTATAAAATTAGTAGAGCATTTACGAGATTTAGTTCAGAAGCTCGTTATAACTGTAACACTTTGGATAAAAGGAATGAAAATTGTTTTGCTGATACGATAGGTTTCTCAGCAATAAAAGTGTCTGGAACAAATATAGCTTTTGCATGTAAGCAGCTAAAATAAACGGAAACAAAAAGAGCCAACGAATAGTAAATGGACCTACGGACATCGGTAATACCAAAGTTGTCATCGACGTACAGCCTTGTAAAGTTTAAATCAAAATGCGCCGACATACTTCATCAACAATATTAATAAACTATAGGGGCGAATCTGACGTTAATGTAAGCAAGCCGCTTACATAAGTAAAATGTATTCAGACACTCATTCAGTATTAAAATATTACTAAAGTCAAAAAGTTGCTTAAAGAAGAAAATCCACATTCTGTGGCTTAGGATACGTTTTCATGTGTTTAAGAATTTACAGGAAAGTGTTTATCTTATAAACTGTCAGCGCCGTATTCATTTGCATCCATGCACAATTTATTATATAATAGAAAAATAATAATAAATTACTATCAGTTATTAAGAATCGAAGAAAGTTATAAATAAATAACATCAAATTTTATATAAGTTATTTAAATCCTTCTATAGTGACGCTGAAAATCATATAAATTAGTGGTTGGTAGTCTCAATAAGCAAACCCAATAAGTAAGCTGCAGCTGTTACATCTCGACTATAAGGTTCCCATTAAAGTTCATAAGCGTGTGGTTTGGCGTCCATTATTCGAGGAACTAAGTTATAAGTGACGCCCGCCAACCCTTTGAGTCTGTCCCTGATTGAATTGACCTGCTGGTCGCTTGCTTTGCCTGCTATGTTCAACATTCCGGTTCAACTTTCTCATTGAAACGTTTCAAACGGATACAATGACAAAACCAATAGAAAATGGTTCAGAACTTCATAGGCGAGTATAGTTTTGGCTGAACATACAGAATGAAACAGAAACTGAAAACTGTTTTGCTAAATAACGAATGGGGATCGAATTCACAGTACTGTAAGTAGTCCAATGTATTTTAAGTTGATTGTGAATCTGCAAGTGCTGACATTCATTCTGCAAGTTATTGACGGCTTTTGAAATAACAATTTTATCAGATTCGTGTTGTAGGATTTTGTTTATATTCAAAATTTTAGGCTCCGTATTTACAGACTTGTTTTTGATTCATAATATTTAAAAAAATACTTAAACTTAATAGCGCGTTTATCAGACATGTAAGTTATTAACATTTATTTACTCCTAGTGAATAACCAGCGTGTAATATTACGCTTAAGAATTGTATGAGAAAAGTCGAAAATCTACTTTATAAAAATGTACCTAATGTGCCTAACGCATTGTTTTAGTGGCTCCAGAACATCTTCGTATGCTTTTCAAATTAAACCAGTTTGGGGCACATCGGTTGGATGGTTTCAAAGTGTATTATGGACATCCATACAAAGTTTTTTTGTGTTTTATACATAACATATATAATAGAAGATGATGATGACAAACAAGCTAATAAAAACTGTAAAGGTACAAAGCCAGACTAATGTTAAAACAATTCGATAAAGCCGCACAACATACGCAACGAACAGATAACCTTCTGTTTGAAGTCGGTTAAAAACCAAGTTCAAACCAAACGTTGAAATTGGATTGGCATTTCCTCTTGCGTGCACTGATTGGAAGTTCAAATCTCGATCAGTGTTGGTCGTTGGATGAATAGGGATGTGTTGAAGTGAGCTGCGTTACCGTGACTTTAGTAGTCGTATACCAGATTTAAAATATATTGTACGAGTAAAATTGCTGTTACAAGTTAAGTACAACAGTGTGCACTTATACAATAGTTATAAATCGCAACTTAACTTCTAGGTGAAATACCCAGTTTTATTATTTTATTTTTTCATCCGAATCATTTTAAAAACTCGAAGATTGTAGGTATACGACGATTTTATAAAACATCGATCCAGGGGCATTCATAATAATAAATAGCGATTTTGCTATTTTTATGACAAAGACATATGTTTAATATTATTTATATTCGACGACTTATAAATCTCTATTAATATAACTGCAAAAGAAATGATCTGTAGTAGGTGAAGTCTTTCTCCCACCATGTAAGTAGGCGTTAACTGGTATGAATTCAAATCCATAGTTAAAATGAAAATAAGAATATCTGAACCCAATTGTAAAATACATCCCTAACATTCTGCTTTCAATAGCTCCAAACTTTTTCAGGTTCAAACAACGTCGGACGAAGCTGAAACAATCATAAGTTGCCTTTCATTTAAGTTATCGACGCGGCGCGGTCAGCGAGGCGGCGACACAAGAAAATTGGTTTATGCCTGGGTTATTGGTATGTAGCAGGGATGATAGTGTACTCACAGGGATTTCAAACGGGTATTGGTTTCGTTTAAAATGAGTCGCACTCGATTTTGATGGTGTACGGCGGAAAAGTGTTTCTCGGTGTAGCATTAATAACTAAAATTCAACGTAAGACGACTTATGCTTTTTTCCACTGAGGGTGCGTTATGTTCTAAATAAACAGATTGACTTGGCCATTTATGTTTAGTATATAAATGGAACTGGCAAGGTATTTTCACGTCATCGTAGATACATCGTAGATATGACATGGCATACCTGTGTGTTTCATGTCACACACATCGTTACACGTTAAAGGATTCCGCTTTGATCCGGATTGTACGATGACGTTAACAGGTTCGCCAAAAATGTACACAAGGTATTCAAAGCCGCTCCAATTTCCACTATGCTGAGCTTGCTACAGTCTATTGGTTTGAAGTTTAAACGTTGATCTCCCGTACTGTCCAGGTCAATCGTACACTCTAATTTTATATTTTTAACGTGGAGAAATAATAATATTTATTTGGATGAAAAGAAATATACTATACTAAATTAGTACACGTACCTTCCTGGACTTCTTCGCTACTTATCATCAGGTGGGATTGTAGTCACGTGTTAAAAAATTTGGATAGTATCTAGTAGTAGTAGAAAATACTAGGCATGGAATTTCAAGAATGGTTCCTTCGGCATTATGTGGTCCAAATAAATCCCATTATTGGTAAAAGTATTTTCTCATTTAAAAGGTTTCTTTCATTAATATGGGTCCAGCGTGATATTAAAAGGAATGTATTCACGTTTTTTATATTCATGACTTAAGAAAAAATACAATACAAGCGAGAACAGCTTCTGCTTATCGAAAAACGAAAATTTTCTCGCTTTGGAATTCATCCAAGTCTGTCATGTTTAAACTACGAGAGGCGGTGGATATTTAAATAAAGCCGTTTGTGCAGCCGTACATGTGACAAGCGGAACTGTTCACAATAGCTTTTTCAGCTTTCGGGTACTGCAATCTTTAAGAAGGTTTTTTTCATCGTTTTATATGGTGAGTGCGGGCCTGTAGCAATATAAAAAGATCATCAGAATATTTTTCATGTTCCTTTTGATGCCTTTACGGATATGTTTATAAATAGTCGGTATATTATGGGTTTGTACATTGTAAAACTTATCTGCATTAAACATTTCCAATGGCTTGATTTCAACAAGTTAACGGCCCACTACAGGGCACGAGTCTATAAAGGAGGCGCAGATCTTACTCTAACGCGCTACTTCAGTACGGAGTAATATTTCAATATTATACCTATGTACATTATTTAAGAAAATCAACTCCGTTATAGCCTTACTGGCTTTCAGGTTATTGATATTTGTAGCAAATAATACGTACCTTTTTTACAGTGACAATTTGTTAAGTGCTTCCATGATTCGGTGTGAGTGCTTTCACATAGGTACCGGTTTTTATCATCGTCCGTCGTTATCCTATGGCGAAAGACTTGGGATGTTACAAAAATCTTTCGGATCTTATCCTCTCTTCACTAATTCACCCTAGAGCAGCGAAGTACGTTATAAGTCTCCTCAATTTTGAGGACAGTCGTACCTCGACGACTCATTAATGTCTTGAAGACAAACACTCAAATACCTGTGTATAAACAAAACCGAATTTTCCATTCTCAACAGCTAGAAGTCACAATAGTAAAGATTTATCTACCTCAATACAAAAAGTACTCCTTAGGAAACTTTGTATAGAGGTGTTCTAAATCACTGGATCGTCTTCACACTGTCGAGTTCTTTCACACCGTTTGGCGACGGATATCCTGTCAGTGATGTACGCCCCTGTTTGTATTGTGGTCCGCAAGTTACTATAGACATAAGTTCTTTCGTGTATTGCAGAGACAAGATGAAAAAGGTTGGTAAGTATGTTTTGAGTACAAGTATGTACGTATTTATTTAGATGCGACATGACCTTATCCTTATGTCCTGTGGCAATAAATCTAAACACGAATTTCTGCTTAATAATAATATAATAATAATAATAATAAAATGTTTTATTTGCTCTCACAACATGATCTTAGCTTATAGTAGACTTAAAATACTAACAAAATAAAGAACTTACAACCAAAAGATCTACTTTGTGAGAGCTTGGTGCCTGAAGTAGGTATCCGAATAACCTGAGTTACAGGTCACCAATGCCCTCCCGCGGACAGCTTGCGTCGGGGGTTAAGAAAGAAACTAATTAAATCAATGAAAATTATAATTAATTTTTCGATTGATCTTGCAACATAGCCCAAATATTAGTCCAAGTACAGATGATAATGTATTGTAAATAAGATATGACCTAGTTTACTATAATTTCTCTTCAGAAGAAACGATGACGAAGACAGTATTTTTCTAAAATTAAATTGTATCTACATCAGTGAAGTCGACTGAGAATGATTCAAAGTTTTACAGAACTTATAAAGGTTATCTCTAAGCAAGTATTTCAAATTCATTTATATCGTTTCTCGGAATGAACTCATATAAAAATGGTCAACAAGGAAAGACTTTAAAAAAGAAATACTTTTAGATAAACTTGTTTGCGGTGATGCGGTTATCCGGCGCCACATAAAGGAGTAAGAATAAAATGAAAGCAAGAATTCAGTTCAATTCAGTTTCTGCCATAACTTTTCGATAAAAACTTTCACCTCGAAGTCAATAACAAAAATACAGCATGTTAATACAAACAAGAACTAGTTATATGGGCTCATGCTTCACTATTGCAACGTACTAAATCAAGTAATCGGTAATACCTGATAGTAAGAGGTCAATGTCACCCAATTTAATCAAGAAATTAAACAATCAGCTCAGAAAAGAAGCGAGGAATTTACTTATAACCGATATAAAATCAAGCCAATTGATTGTTTCAAAGTGTCGCCTTATAAAATTGCTATAATATGAAAGTTATTTGTACCTATTTGTGTTGAATTTACAAGTGTAACATTTTAAAACTGTCCTATTTTTTGACCTATACAGCAAAATTTAGTAAATAAATCAGTCAAAGATAAATAATATATTATAATTTTCCCCAAAATAGCTGAAATAGTCCAAGTACAGAGTTCGGGAATAGATTTCATCTTATGTTTGCCACAACTGGCATTTAGTATCGGAAGTTGCAGATCGGCGTAAACTTACTTGAATAACTTGGGTACGAACCGATTTCACCCGATCCCCAAATTGTCCTTTCCATTTCCGACTTAGACAGTTCGTGTTTGCTAACTGTTAAAAAGCTTTATATATCGCGGTCTCGGGTCTCCAAAGCATTGTCGTTGGACAGACAATGTGTTGACGCTATGAGCGAGGTCACTCTGCAAATATTGGTTTATCGGAAGCGAAACCGTGGGACGATGTTTTAAGATTATCTTCCAGTCTAAATGTATCTTGAATTCTGAATATTTCTTTAAAATCAGTAATTTTTTTCATTCAGCATCTGATGTTGGATTTTAAATATCTTTACCTGAAAAATCCAACGTAAAACTTGTAATACTTCCGAGTTACCATGCAGGACATAGCAAAGTTTAAACGTTAATATCTAAAACTTCGTTGACATTACTACCCGCATATCCTCTACGAAGCGCGACTTACAGCGGAAGTCCTAACTTCGTGATCTCCTACAAAAGACAGTTCGGGGTATTGTCAAATAGGAGCCTGAAACTTTTACAGCGGAGGTAAATGTTATTGGAAGTTGGTGACAAAACAGTCGAAAAACAGAATGAAATTTTACTGCAAAGTGAGTCAGTGAATTTATTATATTATTGAATTAGGTATACGTATTATGTAACTTTAAAGTACCTAATAAAGTAGATGTAATGTAAGACGATAGATGAGAGAATAAATTGAGAAAGACAGCTAGAATATGTATATAAGGACAAAGTGGTACAATGTATATAAAAGATATTTTGTAGATTGTTGTACACAGTGTAATAACACTGCAATGTTAACTACATAGTTAATGACAACCCAAAAATCGAAATTTCCAAACAACCCAAAAATAGAAATTGTTAAAAAATGCAAGAGTAAAGAGCAATAGTATTATACTTTAGATATTATGAGTAGGTATGAAGCCGACGAGATATCAAATGAACGAGTGAGTGCAGGAGAGTTGATCTAACTCTGCTAACTAGCAAACTTATATCACCTAGTGGTTTCTCAGCTCACTAGAGTAACAATTAAAGTATTTGTTATTCTCAAAATACCCAATATTACGCTTAACAAATCATTGAGATATTCTAATCTTGGGAATTGGAATACATTTATGTTATATAATAATTATCACTGAAACAGTGATTTTAAAATTGATTTACAAAAATATGATGGTGTTTAACTTTGTTAGCATTTGATAGATGGCGCTGAAGTCAAATTATAAGAGTCCGTGTTTATCAATAAAACAAGGGCTATATAATTAGATGATAAAACATATTTACCGTTAGCTGGATAAAGATCACATAAATGAGTAGAATTACATTAAGAAATAAATATCTTACTTAGCGAAGCTACAAACTTATTAACTGCGATTAATTTAAAAAACAAAACAATCAAAAAATAAAATTATTTATGAAGACACAATTATCACATTTTTAGTAGCTTTATACATTATATTTTTTATTCGTTTTTGTATTTTATGCTAAATAAGATGTCATAAAAATCCTTCATATTTCTATCCCAGCATTTTACGTCAAATTGGTATAACAAAAGTCACATAATCAAGATTGGCAAGAAGTCATTTCACTCCGCCTTTGTTCACTTCTGTTGTATTTCCAGAATATTGTATAAGAATTCATTTGAAGATTGTAAAAGGTTTCCGCGGCATTATTTAAGCCCATTTTATTATTATCTAGCATTATCTCTGGCAGGTGTCAGCTTTTGTAAGCGCTTCTAGAAACTAAGTCGTCATTTCCGTCGGAGGAAATTGGTCCATCGTGACTCTTGTGTATAAATATTATTCCTCAGAATACGGTACTTTAAATACAAAGACAATATAGTGAACGTAGACCGAAAACTATAATACATTTTCGTTATGTGTCGTTGTATAGTTATTTTTTGGTTTCGCTCTATTTTTTTTGTGCGGGGTTTTGAAGTTATACTTCTTTGGAAAAATTATGAGAGTAAAAATTTTACAATGCGCGCGCACACCGACAGCCTAAAAGCAACATGATGAAGTTAGTTGATAACTGATTCCTTTTACAAACACGGGATAAAATCTTTAGTTCTGTTACGCCAATGAAGTATAACTGCTTACGTGCGTACTGTATAAATACACACACACGTTTTTTTATTACAAGTTTTTAGTAACTATATGAATTGTATATTTTGATATAAAATAAATAATAAAAAGATTTGACCAAAACGAAGGGAATTTATTTTTTAATGGCTTTCAAGTAGTGATGATCATCGAAACACTTTAAAAATCATAGTAGATTTTAGAAGGCGCACGATAAACAGTTAGGCAAAAAAACCAACCATGTAGAAGTAGCGTTGAAATTAAACTTAGTACATACAAAACTCAGCCGCCTCAAACAGGCACCACATTCTGTATGAAATTTAATAATATTATAACGCACGGCCAGTGAATAATTTTCATGGTTTAATTTTATGCAGTAATTTTCTGATTCTCATTCCGCTTTCAATTATATAACCTGAATATTACTATGAAATTAATCTATACTAATATTATAAATGCGAAAGTAACTCTGTCTGCTACTCAATAACGCCTAAACCACTGAACCGATTTTGATGAAATTTGGTACAGACATATAATTGAGCTCGGGAATGAACATAGAATACTTTTTATCCCGGAAAATAGACCTGTTCCTGGGGGATAACTCTTCCACGCCAAAACCGCTGAACCGATTTTGATGAAATTTGGTACAGATATAGAATTGAGCTTGCGAAAGGACATAGGATACTTTTTATCCCGGAAAATAGACCTGTTCCCGAGGGATCACTTTTTCAAGCCACTAAACCAATTTTGATGAAATTCAGTTCAGATATAGAATTGAGCTCGGGAAAGGACATAGCATACTTTTTATCCCGGAAAATAGACCTATTCCTGAGGGATAACTCTTTCAAGCCACTAAGCCGATTTTGATGAAATTTAGTACAGATATAGAATTGAGCTCGGGAAAGGACATAGGATATTTTTTATCCCGGAAAATAGACCGGTTCCTGAGGGATAACTCTTTTAAGCCACTAAGCCGATTTTGATGAAATTCAGTTCAGATATAGAATTGAGCTCGGGAAAGGACAAAGGATACTTTTTATCCCGGAAAACAGAAACGTTCCTGAAGGATAACTCTTTCAAGCCACTAAGCCGATTTTGATGAAATTTGGTACAGATATAGAATTGAGCTCGGGAAAGGACATAGGATACTTTTTATCCCGGAAAATAGACCTATTCCTGAGGGATAACTCTTTCTCGCCTAAACAACTAAACCGATTTTGATGTTTGGTACAGATATAGAATTGAGCTCGGGAAAGGACATAGGATACTTTTTATCACGGAAAACAGACCTGTTCCTGAGGGATAAGGTCAAATTTTGTTATATGTAGTTGATAGATTCGTTATTTATGAAGCGATTTTTATGACTCTTTTTAGGGTTCCGAAGTCAAAACAGATTTTTTTTTTTTTATGGAAATAGCCGGCAAACGAGCTGACGATCCACCTGATGGTAAGTGGCTATCGCCGCCCATGAACATCAGCAACATCAAAGGCATCACTGATGCGTTGCCGGCCAAGAAAGAAAGAAGAAAAAGAAAGAAAGAACTGGCTCTCAAGCCAGAAATGTCATAGTTTCATCATGCCCGTCCGTCCGTAGCATAGCGCAGAGGCCCTTAGTGCTAGAAAGCTGTAATTTAGCAAGGATATACATGTTTATTTAAACATTAAACTGGTAGAATAACATTTTTAAAAATATGTTTTTAGGATACCTACCTCTCCTAGAGGTAATATGGGGATAATTTTTTTCCGTCACGCACGTGCGGGGTATCGTGAAAAAGGTCTCTCAAAAATAATATGGGTCTGCTAAGTCCATTTTTCGATTGAGGGGTCTGTTTGGGAAATATTCGTAAGTGTTGGACACGTAAAAAAATTCATGGCAATACCATTAAGATGAATTCAAAAGGAAAACTATCATGGCTATATTATTAGCATACGTAGTTATTGAGTTCTATAAACTTAGAACTTCGGAACCCTATATTACCAGTGACCTGACACGCTATTAGCCGGTTTTTTAACCAACTTCAAAAAAGTAACAGATTCTCAGTTCGACTGTTACTAACAAAAATTAACTTTAACATAATTTGAAAAATCAATCTTTAAAGGGTTAATTCAGGGAATGTTTATACGAAACTTCGTCATTTTTAGGGTTCTGAAGTAAAATCGTGACCCTAATAGCTTCGTCATATCCGTCCGTCAGTCTGTCCGTCTGTCCAAAGCAAAGCGCCGAGACCCTTAGTGCTAGAAAGCTATAATTTGGCATGGATATACATATTTATTAAAACTCTAAAATTGTAGAATAAACTACTGAAAATAATTTTTTTTCGGGGTACCTCCACTACATGTAACGTGAGGATTCATTTTTTATTTATCCCTATAGTGTGGGGTATCGTTGAAAAATTTTTTCAAAAATACTATGGGTCTTTTGAGACCATTTTTGGATGTAGGGCTCCGTTTGCGAAATAGGTATATTTGGCTTGAAAGTGCTAATTTTGGGTACCCAAGTCAAGTCAAGTGTCCCCCCAACGGCTAAACGGTTGGAGTTGGACAAGTGAAAAAATTCTCAAAAATAGGTTATACGATGAATTTATAAGGAAAACTATCAAGGCTATGTTAGCATAAGTAGTTAATGAGTAATAGTCAATAAACTTACTACTTTGGAACCCTATATTGCACGTGGCCTGACACGCACTTGCCCGGTTTTTTAAGTTAAAACTGTGAAAGTTGGTAGTTAGTATGTAATCTTACATAAAACAAAAATAACTGTAACATGATTGTTTGGTAATACATTCCCTAAGGGCTAAAACTAGAGGTTGTAAGTTTAGAGTAAGTTTGGAGTAAGAAGTTGTAAAACGAACAGATTAGTCACCTCATGGTAAGTGGTCACTTTCGCCAATGAACATTAGCAACGCTAAAGGAATCACTGATTTGCTGCTGCCCAAAAAGAAAAGAAAGATATGTTTTTTGTGTATTCTGTAAAATTGCAATGTAAATTTAAAATTCAAAAACTCTCAGGCCCTGACTTAGATAAACCTCTAAATTCTAAAAAGTTCAATTATTTTGAGACCTTTCCTATGGGTGGGTCATTAATGGCTCACTACTGAGCACTCACTCTTGAGGACGCCTAGAGCATACTCCACCACTTTGCTCCAGTGTGGATTGATGGAGGGATTAGAAATCTACCCAAGTGTCGGAAGTCATTACGCCGGGCGTGGACCTTCAATATGTCATAACGACTGTTATCTTACGACAACAACTGGGACCGACAGCTTTACGTGTCGTCCGAAGCTCGGAGAGCTCAAGAATTTTTTGCCACTAGCGGTCACCTATCCAACTACCGACCGCGCTCGCTATTATTTAACTTCATCGATTACTATTCGAACCGACACAAGCCGCTGCGCCGGGGCTATGGAATGCTTCTCCCGATGGGTAAATTAATGGGTTGTAAGAACATGTCACTTTTGCTGTAATTTTGGTGAAGAGTTTAGTATCTTGCTGACTACCAATCACGCTACAATATCAGATCGTAATTATCATTTCATTATCAACACTAAAGATTTGTTTAATATTTTACTCATTTACATAATACGATATATTATGTACTAAGTGTAGGTGTTTTAGCTTCAACCTATAATGGACTATTACAAGACACGGATCTCCTCTCTTCATAGTATGGACAAGTTTGCTGTCAGTTTATGAAAAACATGTTTTATAATGAAGGGATCTTTATTTTCGGCGTACGAAGTCGCGGGTAACAGCTAGTACAAAAATAAATGAATTCCTACAAATATCGTTGTTAAAGCAAATTCAAATTAAAACTGCTCGTACCTTGCAAATCTATTATTTTAATGAAAGCGAAACGTGTTTATAGCACGAATCACGTTAATTTTATTTATTAATGATATAGTTAAACTCTAATCTTCTTTAAATAATATTTTACCTATAATTTTATTTACAGTCCCGGTTCGCGATAATTGAACTAACAAAGTCTGGAATCTTCATTTGATCAAACGTTTTCCCATTCTCAGTTTGTATTTTTCGTAGCACTTTAGCAATAAATAACTGTTTCTGTTTTATCGCATTGAGCGTACGAGTGCTTTAGCGTTTCGGCAGTAACACCGCTTTAACAGCATTAAATTCTGAGAGAACCTTTTCAACGTATGTGAATTGAAAAAAGGAACGGATGAGAACAATGCAAGTAGCATTTAACCCTCTGGAGTGGCCGGAATCTTTATAAAACACGGCTATATTGGCTTATTCGACTAGAACAGAAAATTTATCGTTTTGCAACAATAGAACGTTAATCCAGTTTCACCGGGAGCGTTGTGATTTAATTCAGTTGGCTCATGTGCGCGATATGAGTAACAATGCGATTTAAATCCTTTTAGACTGAGGTGAGATTTATTCAGGAGATTATGAGTATTTCTAAGGGTTCGTTGGTTTTTATGATAAGACGCAGGGGTATTGTTCATTGCTAACAAAATAGTTTTAGAAAAGTTACATAAATTTAATGAAAATATAACGTAGATTTTCGTCATGATTATATATTATGATATTTTTATATTTATACCTAGTTATAATTTTATATTAAATTCAATAAAAACATTTTCTTGTATTCAGTTATTCCCTCATACTATTGATGCTGTATGTGTTATGCTACATTTTGCTATATTGAGAAATTCCACTTTGATTTTCTATTCTGATAAATACGTTTAATAATACATTTAAATTTATTACTATAAAACAAGTAATATAGTAGGTAAGTAAATTACTATAATTTAATATCCTAGAACCGTTCAATGTAAATATGAAATAATAATTATAATTATGAAACTTATTGAATATACTGCTATACATCTAATTCAGTTCTGCATACCAGTGAGCGAGGCTCTCAGGAAGGCAGAAGACAGGGTGGCATGGAAGCAGCTTGTCAGCTCCGCCATCAAGTCTTATCAGAACGGGCACGACCTTCAGCAATGAAAAAACCGACGAAGAAGAAGATACATCTAATTATATTATTTCAGATGTTAATGCGCTCTCAAAAACACATTAAATTATACTGAAAAGACTCCTTCGAAAATCATTCAATTCGTCAAAACAAAGTCAGAATCACTAGAGGTTAGTAATTTATATGTATGTATCTTATAAAATTCTATAAAGGACCAAAATACATGTCAACGTAAAAACATCTTAAACATTCTGAAATTTACAAAATTATTAAAGATTACATTACCCTAATCTCAAGGCAGTGTAATGGAAATAATGAAAGTATCCTGTGGACCCTAGCAGTCGCTACAGCTTAACGCGGACAGTTGACGAAACTTGCCAAGCTCGCGTTTCTTTCACCAAGGCCTACTCCTGCTGATTCACGTAGGCGCGCGTGTCTTGGAACTTTCTGCAACAGATGCGAGTGACACGTTTTTTCATAGTTATTGTCGGACATGACGCGAGGGACCATTTTTCATTTATGCCATTATCACGTCTCGTCTTGTCATGGTATGTAGAGCTTATGTTCTTAAAAAAAGTATAATAATAGGTTATAGAAAAAGTTATTTTAACGGGTGGCTATGGAGAAAAATGGGCATGTACCCGTACCGTTAGGTACTATAGTAAGCTGCCACGGCTGCTACTTTTAGAAGAATTATGTGATACTCTCCTACAGATTTATTCGTTTACATTCAGGCATTATTTTGGGTTCTTATTGTGTGTGCGAAACAAATGAATAAGAAAAATAAGAAGGGTAAATGAAATAAAATAGCTAAAATCAATACCTAACGCCCTTATATTATGGTCCTAAGAATTTTAATTGAAAGAAAGAAAGAAAAAACGTTTATTTCTTTGGCCATTACACACACGAACTTAGTAACAAAAAATAAAAATTTATCCACAGACACAGAAAAATAAAGAAAATAAAAATAAATATTTAAAACGTCTGTAACGTCTGTAACGTTTGCATGTGTCCAGTGACCCAGAAAATGGAGCTCACTCAGCTTAATGCCGTAGTGGTTGCTACGGCGCTGATTTTCAGTGAGTCCAGTTTGTGATGCACGGATGTCAGTGTCTTTATTTATTAGTGCTAAAAGGTTTAAACGTGAGAGTGGTGTGACTCGTTCCCGACTTGAAATCTCGTTATGAAACGAGAAAGAAGGCAGCCGCATACAAAAAGCACTGTGATGACGCCTGAGTATAATATTGCTTATAGTCTGTAAACTATGAGATAAGTGTTTTAACGGTTAAGTAACTGCTACATTTTATTTATTGATAATTGTTATTGCATACCATATTATACGTATTTTAAAAAGTGTTGCAAATAGTGTTAAATATTAAGAACTGTGTGAATTTCTACTATAGATATATATAAAATTACTATGACATTAATAACAACGAGTATAAAAAAAGACTTTCTAATTAAAGCGTTAGTAATGCAATGTAATTTTTTACGTTTTTTACCAATAAAAGGCTACGAGAAAATTCAGCCTATACGCATTGCTGGTACCAATTTGTCTTACGGCATTCGCAAGCACGAAGCGTGGGACGTAAAAATTTACAGCGAACGATACAAGCATAGTAAATCTGCAACAAAGACTACAGGACACATTGCACTTACATGTGGCGCTTGCAAAGAGTAAGGGACTGGTCACACTTAAGCAGGGAAAGAGATATGGTGGCCACGATCAAGAATACTTGTCAAGTTTGCAGCGGACTTGAAGCGGCACCCAGTAAACTTGGCCATGGCCCCTGTATCTGGCCATATAGCTGTCTCATGCACATTGGATGCCGCATCATCTCAAACTGCAAACTTGACAAGTATACTTGATCGTGTATGGCCACCAAGGTGAAATTTATAAACATTTCTATACTAGTTAATCATACTAATACCTACCTATTATAAATGTGAAAAATTGTAATATTTGGATGTTTGAGGTTGTATAACGCGTTAAGCGTAACAATGATTAAGAACATTTTTTTTCAACAAATAAACACATGTGTTTGAGGTACTTAAGTATATTTATTCTTCAGTTCAAGCTTACTTACGTTTATAGTGGACCCAAGAAACATCTTGTAAAACGATGCCCAACCTCTTATTCTACTTAGTTTAATCATGACGATACTTTAACAACAATTTAACTCTAGAATCAATCGTATCTTGTATTGTTTATTTCGTCTTCGCCTGTCATTCTAACGTTCTCTATAGAGCAAGTAAGTTAAAATGCAGAGTTTGTTTAGATCGTTTCACGTAAGAGTTTCTCTATACTAGACTTTGTTGTTATTTTGACGGACACGTAAACTTGATTAAAGATCGCAATCAACAGCACAGTTACTTTTAGAGTATCATGCTTTCGTTGGTTCTTTCTGGATTATTTCTTTTTATTGACGACCCGTGTGGCGCAAAGGTTACTATGGCTGATAGCCGCACCAAGTCCTGGGTTCGATTCCCCGCGAGGCGGAAATTTTAACCCTTAGTTTGTGAGTGTACGAAGGGTGGTACAAGTTTATCGTCTAAACCTCGCTTGTATGTTATCCCAAATATAATTACGTAGGTATCTATTTGTTTCTAGCGTATTTTCCGATGTTCAGCGGGCCTATTATGCACTTTTATAAAACCATTCATGTTCCAGGCAATTCATTTCTCGGGCTTTAAACTACGTACGATTGGCTAAAAAGTGTCACGTGACCGCATTCGTAACACGAATTTGACGTTTACACTGGAACCTGGCTGGAATTAAGAGTTGATAATAGACCGCCAGTTCTTTATAAACTAACTTGTAAACTGAATAATGTTAATCTATTAATTGTGCTATGGAATCAACACCACCATCTAGCTGCCAGACGGATGAGGATATTGGATACAATCAACGGCTTTCTGCGTGCCTATTATGAACTTTTATAAAACTTTTCATGTTCCAGGTAATTCATTTCTCGGGCTTTAAACAACGTATGATTGGCCAAGAAGTGTCACGTGACCGCCTTCGTAACACGAATTTGACGTTTACACTGGAACTTGGCTGGAACTAAGAGTTCATAATAGACCGGCTGGTTCCTTATCAGGGTCTCTGCGCTAACCTGCAGACAGGACCTGCGGACATGACTAAACTAGGGTTCTATATTTAGTATGGAACCCTAAAAACATTAAAATACACTGAGAGTCCTTCTAAAAACTTTTTTTTTCACTTATTTCAAAAGATATTTTTTATTGTAATTTTTTAATCCTCGAGCCACATGATTAAGGTACAAAATCCTAAAACTGACTCACCAATGTCTAATTCATCATCATAATTTTCATTCGCATTTCCTTTTGGGTCCATGCCTAATGTCTGCATCTCCAGAATTGAAGAGATGAATCTTGCTTTATAGAGCCATAAATCCACTTATCATTTCTTTTTACATGAAGCTGTAAAAGCCGTTCTAGAGACGAGCTATTCGACAAAAAACAAATTTGTCGTAAAACTAATTACAAACTGTAATAAATGTACATAAGTGTAATCAATTGAATTGAGTATTCAACCAACGTCAAATAAGGAGGAGATTCTCAATTCGACTGTATTTTTTTTAATTTCCAAATGATTGATTTTTAAACGCTTTTATTTATTTGGTTTGTGTGCGTCATCTTACAAGCTCAATGAGACCAACTTCCTCTCATTCTGAGAATTTGATATTTTACGTTTTGCATCAGTTTTGATGACAATGCATTTTTGTGATAATGATTACCTGATACACTCAGGTTGGGCTCCAGATGAGGAAGCTCCTTAAAGGTTAACAGGACATTCACTATTTTTTACACGCTTTATATTAGCTTCACCTGTAGGTTTGTTTGTAACTTGTAACCGACTCGTTTGGACTTGATTTTGACCCACTTCAAACGGTCAGATTTCTCTCAAACTTTTCGTAGACTTATCAAGGGCCGATGACAATTCAATATGACAATACAAATATCAGGCAAACGATCCGGGCGGCGAGCTAGTTATTTAGTTCTACCCAGAACAAGAACGAATTACGGCAAAAAAACTATAACATTTGAAGGAGCACAGCTTTACAACAAAATACCCTCCGATATAAAAAAAATACCGACTTTAAAACATTATAAAACAAAATTAGCACAATATGTTCTCAAAAATTATGTTTAAGGATTTATTTATGTATAACGGCTTACTGAGTGTTATTTTGTTATAAAAATATTACGAACGGTTGTTTTAAATTTACAACATGCTAGATTAAGTTCTCATGTAAGTGACTGATTGTCTTTATGAGAATAAATTCTTTAAACACATATTGAAAGAAAAAAAGAAAGAAAGAAAGAAAAAACCTAAACTCCATTTCAAAAAATCAAACTAAAAATGGCAAAATAAATGATACTTAAAAAACTAAAAACACGCTTTTATAGAAAATCCAACTAAAAATAGAAAATTTGAATTAAGAATCGTGTAACTGTAATAAAAGCGTGGAGTGCATGCACCGTGTAAAACGTGTTTTTTAGTTTTTTTAAACTATTATTTATGTATTTACAAAATCGAGCATTTATAATACTTTTAAAACCATCAACTTGTTTTATTTTACTGGCAAGCAAGGAACAAAATGTGATAGGTATTTCAAACTATTTTATTTAATACAGTCGAGTGCAGAGCCAGTAATGTTCCGATTTGATCTATCAGTGTGTGTCGAGTTGTGCTCTCGACAAACGCATTTTAATCCACGTAGTGCACTCCGCTCAATTGCTCAGTCATCGGACGTGAGCACTCACATATTAATCAACGTGATTTTTCTCTAAGTTCCACCATTCAAATAGGATTTAGTTCAGGTGTTAAATTGTAACTGCGTCAATTTATTTTTGGTACTCGTTTGGTACATTGTGTCGTTCTATCGTGTGTGTTCGTTATAGATGTTTTTTTTAGTATTTACACTGGTTACGTGCTTCACAAGATGTAATTACTGAATAGTACATAGATCTTTAGTGATTTTATCATAACCTAAGAAGGACTTGGAAATTAGAATAATGATTTCGTGGTCTCAGACTATGAAGGTGGAAGAAATAATCGGGTTCGCCATTTCCAACTTGCTTATTGGTGTAACACCTGAGACCACGGCGTTCATCACTAAACTTGTCATGAGGTCTAAGTGCTCACTAATCAGCTAATTAATAAAGAAGAACTTATACTAATAATAATAATAATAATAATAAATTATTTATTGCCACACACATAGGTTAAACGTTACAATATGCGAAAAAAAAAAAAGTTGCAATAATTACAAAAAGGTTTGTGGGCAAAAGGGAACTAATTAAAGTGGAGCAGTGAATTGAAATTACGCCTCTACTCCAATAAGCAGTCACGAACTTGTTCCTAAATCTTGGGAATTTGAGGTATAAAGTCCCATCCTAACTGGACGAAGTTTTTGCGGCCAGTCTTTTCTATTAGAGGTCGCTGGTCACTGAACTACCCAGTTTTAAAAATACCGTTACATTCATGTGATGATGGTAAGGTAAGGTAAAGTTTTTATCCACCTGGCTAGCTAGCCAGCATAGCTATACATAGCAACATAGCTATGTCACATTCCGTTTTGGGTAAAAAAACACTATTTAGCATCAGGTGAGTATAATTATGAAAAATGTAAACTACATGAAACTTATTCTTACTTTTGACCTCACCGGAGTCAAATAAAGAAAGGGAATAGAAAACGAACCGCGATATCACACCTTGATCGTCAGAATATAGATTTTCGCTTAGCGTTCTACACCTAAGTATGTTTGCATGTAAATCGCTTACTTGTAAGCTTACTGGTCATCAGCTGTTATCGACTGGCCATCTAACATGATTGATAGCATGACAAGACACTTCGTCTTGCAAAAATCACAATGGCTTACGTTGTTAGGATATGGATTATTGGTCAGAATCATTGTAAAGTCGGGTGATGCCCTATCCTTTTTGTATTTCGGAAATATCTATAATATTTTTGAAGTTGTGATTTATCTATTCATTAGATATTTTGCTGTCGGTCAGTTATGACAAGCTCGGCTGACAGCATAGGGTTGTTATTTTTTGCGTTTGTTTGGATCTACCTATTAATTACTGTAGACAGCCGTTCGACCAGTGCTAGCACTACCCTAGTGCTATTGGCTAGCGGACTTCGCATGTGCAGCGTGTGGACTGTATGAAATTAAAGCAGTGATTTACGGGATTTCCTTTGGAATAGTTTCAGGAAGGAACAGTCGGAGCTCTATGTCTCCCTTTACATAGGGTTCTCTCGCGGTCTGCAACGTCAAACTGGTCCCTGGATTCGCGCGGCGGGGCTTAAAAATCGGCCAAGGCCTTCGCCGGATCCGCTTCTTCCCTAATCAGGGGGTTGGAGAGATTTGAAGAATTTCACAAATTTGCCTGTATGTCATCAATACAAATAAAAAAGTTTAGTAACACAAACGTTAAAATCGTGCAGTGAGAGATAAAATCCCGATTTCTAACTGAAAATGCGTCCAGTCAATCGTTGATCCAATTAAGTGAGTGAAAATAAAAAGGCATTTTCATTACGCTTTCGAACCCGCTGTGTTGCGGATAGTTCGTAATTGACACATCAACGGACAGTGATCGACTAAAACTTTTTTATGCTCCCAATAAAATATTCACAAAGTAAAATGAATTGAGAAATTACTATTGAATGACGTCGCTAATGGAGCTCCCATTTTGTTATTGTAGGAAAAAATTAAGAGCACTGAGCAAATTATAACTGGTTAACTGTACATGTTACTAACGAAACCACAGACATGAACAAAACATACTTTATTTAGTTAGTAAAATTACTAACTACCATCCATCCATCCATCAACCCTTGGAGGTCCATTGCTGGACATAGTCCTCCCCTTACTTGCGCAACTTTTACCGGTCCTGAGACTTCTGAATCCAGCGGATGTCCGCTGTCTTCTTCAAGTCGTCAGTCCACCTGGTCGGGGGGCGTTCTATGCCTTTTTTTCCGAGACGTGGGCGCCATTCGAGGATCTTTCCTCCCACCGGTTAGTAAAATTACTAAGTACAACTCCAAGTAAATAGTTGATGAATTTCTGTAGCTGTAAACTGTTAGATTCTAACAAAATGTAGTAAGTACTTCAAAACCTATTATTTTGAGCTGTTTATACATGTAGGAGTTGTTGTAATATTCAATTGATTATAAAAAAATATCTTATATTATGTACTACCTATTACATGTTAGATGTTTGGTGATGATGCCTTCGATGGCCAGTTGGTTGAGCTGCCCTAATACAAATTTTTCTACTTAGCAGTTCAAGTTCAAGTATTGCCTCCCAACACAGCAAAAAGGTATCCACTCACCTTGGCTGGAGACAGAAGCCGGTGTTGCTGATCGTAAGTCGTTTGGAACGGTATGCCGCGCTCGCGCACCGCTTATCACTCGCCAACCGTAGATTTTGTAGATACCCTCAAACCGCACCAGAAAAACAATAACTATGTAAACATTAGGTATGGCTGTCAAATTAATTACACAAGTTGACTTTACTTTAGTAAAA
Source organism: Thymelicus lineola (assembly GCA_963932265.1). Classification (NCBI taxonomy): domain Eukaryota; kingdom Metazoa; phylum Arthropoda; class Insecta; order Lepidoptera; family Hesperiidae; genus Thymelicus; species Thymelicus lineola. Next base: position 5,918,783 of record OZ010692.1, on the reverse strand, counting down.
TAAATTCGACAAGTGCGAGTTAAACTCGCTTCCGAACGACGATACAAAAAAGGTCGCACTGAAAACCAGTACCTAGCCATATAGCCATTTTTGTAGAACAGTGCTGCAACATATTACCTATGTCTAACGGTTTAAATGTAACTTATCGCTGTTAATGCTGCTTTACAAAATAAATAATTTCTTTCTTCTTTCTTTCTTGGAGAGGGTTTCGTACGTTGATTATGTATTTCCCGTTATTTTTCTATTCTATTAATTTTTGCCATTTTTAAGACCATTTTCTGTATTTTTCTTAAAATTCTAGCCTCAGAAGTTACGGAGATAAGGGGGAATGGTCAATTTTCGTCTTAAATTTTCATTCTTTCTTGATTAATTTTAAAACCATCCATTATAGAAGCATAAAAAATATATTTGAGATCCTTATAATAAGCATTCATTTGGCATGCCACATAATACGGTTTGCAAAACATTTTTTTATTTTAATTTCGTTAATTTTTTTTATTCATTTGTTTTCTTTATACCTTCGTCTTTGGGTCACAAAAAAGTACTCATGTGAGAACCAAATTTTAACTCATTGGTTTAGTAGCTTAGGAAAAAATTGTCTGTGAAGGGCGGTCGCCGCGCCCAGACACACGAGTGATCCTATAAGGGTTCCGCTTATCGTTTTCTTCATTCGGAACTCTAAAATAGGTTGATTTCATTATTACTACCAATTTTTTACTACCAAATATTTGATTTGATGTTTCGTATAAAAGAAAACATATACGAGTAAGAAAACAATGTCAAATAAAACCGCTGATATAATAAATGAAACACAACTTATTTGAAGTAATTAATCGAAATCCTGAGAATTAAACAGTGCGCCAAAGCCCCATATAGATTTATCCGGCCAGAGTCAGACTGATAGAAATCCGACCATTGTAATTTGACCTCTCATGTTTGAAATACGACATACGATTATGTTTGTATTTGTATCGGCGAGAGATATCGGAGGGACCTTGCCAGATTGGGAATGATAGGATTCACGTTGTGAATAAACCATGAGTTGTTTTCAATTTAGCGTAAAAGCGTTCCGTCATAAAGCTGAACGGGTCGTAATTAACGTATGTGTTACAAATGTACACGAAATATTTATGAAGCGCCCTCGCGAACACTTTAGTCACTCAATTACTCTCAACCTCCATGATGAATGAGTATCGATGTCAACTATTACATCCTATAACCCTCACACATTCAGACTACGGCGACTAAAGACGGGGGTCGGGGGGGGGAGGGGTGGAAGTGGGTTTCCTCGCTTCAGCAAAGAGAGATCTCACGCCAGACTAGGACATTCTAGAAAGTAAGGAGTGGTCATGTTCCGTTTGCAGTATCAAACCCAAATATCAAAAGCAAAATAGATGATTATTTTAAAGATAAGAAAGACTGCTTGACATTATATAATTTACACTTTTACTTGATGTAAATAAAGCTTGGGTATGTGATTTGAATTAGAATTGTATTTTAGTAACTAGAAACTGTCGCGGTCGGTCAGAGATATTTTGACACTGATAACTTTGCAGGCAAATTCACACATCCTGCCTCTGGGTAACAATAAGTTTGCTAGTTAGCGTATTTTGCGAGTTAGTTCCAACCGACTCACCTGTGCTTACTATGAAACCTAGATTCACGTGGCCTTTTGCCCCACTTACATGCTTCAGTTCTGAGATTTAGTACAACAGTAGAAGTTTGATGGCATGTGTCTTCAAGTACTTTTTGATTTGGTACGCTCGTTATTTGCACATCAGGAGCTATCCCTACGTTTACACAATTTTATAAAGGAATGTATGGCTTATGAGAAATAAAATTATTTTGTGAATGCTATTTTAATATTTTCATTTATAAACACTTCTAAAATTTTAAGAGCTCAACTTAATAAATTTTAACGTAAAAAATATTATATAATAGTTTGCATTCGTTTACACGTACGTGATAAGGTATTAGACCAGGGTAGAAGCCTTTAAAAATAATGAAAAGTGAAAAAAAATTATAATAGAATGAAACCCATTAGAAAAGGAGGGAAATATGATAAAAATGAAAGGAAAAATAATTTACGGGCGATCTGAGGTTGGGAAGGGGATGGGGGTGAGTTTTTAAGGGTAAAAAACGGTTTTTCTCGATTTCCGGCAAAACTAAAAGTCCTATCGAAAAAAGTCAAATGGAAAAGTTGTAGATAATAAAAAGATCTAAAACTTTTGTATTTACACTTTTTTCACATAGCCTCAAAATTTATGTGAAAAATTCAAAAAACCAAGTTTTTGGTTTTTTATTTTTATCTTTTACAAAAATTTTTTTTTTAACGAAATTTTGTGAAAACTTACCTTTCTATGTCCCAAACATACTGTAATTTTTTTGATTTAAAATATTTATTTTTTCACCTTATTTTGACTTAATATCGAAAAATCACCCTAATTTTCAATCGAAAATTCACCTGTCAAAATATCCGCTTTTTTAAAAAAATCTGTGAGCTTTTTATTTGCTAAAACCTCTACTTTCTGATGGTATAAAAAAGATATACACTACTATGGTAAATTTTCTCAGAAAATGCAATGAAACGACAACTATTTTTGCATGTTTCTTGCAATCTTTATGGATTTGTAATTTTTTTGCTTATTAATTTATTAATTTAACATGGATTTTGACGTTTTTCGATTAATTAAAGTGTAAATTTTAATAAATGGCTCAAAATTGTACATAAATATTAAAAATATATATTTAAAAACTCGAACTCGAATAATTTTTGTGAAAATAGTTGTCGTTTCATTGCATTTTCTGAGAAAATTTAACATGGCAGTGTATATTTTTTTATATACCATCAGAAAGTAGAGATTTTAGCAAATAAAAAGCTCACAGATTTTTTTAAAAAAGCTGATATTTTGACGGGTGAATTTTCGATTGAAAATTAGGGTGTTTTTTCGATATTAATTCAAAATAAGGTGAAAAAATAAATATTTTTAATTAAATAAATTACAGCGTATTTGGGACATAAAAAGGTAAGTTTTCACAAAATTTCGTTAAAAAAAAAAATTTTTGTAAAAGATAAAAATAAAAAACCAAAAACTTGGTTTTTTGAATTTTTCACATAAATTTTGAGGTTATGTGAAAAAAGTGTAAATACAAAAGTTTTAGATCTTTTTATTATCTACAACTTTTCCATTTGACTTTTTTCGATAGGACTTTTAGTTTTGCCGGAAATCGAGAAAAACCGTTTTTTACCCTTAAAAACTCACCCCCATCCCCTTCCCAACCTCAGATCGCCCGTAAATTATTTTTCCTTTCATTTTTATCATATTTCCCTCCTTTTCTAATGGGTTTCATCCTATTATGATTTTTTTTGGTTTTAAAAATTATCGACCCTGGACTATATGTAGGTGAGTAGGAACTCATCTCATAATTGGTTTATTTTTTATATGTTAGACATTCTTATATTTCAGTTTGAAGAATATGTAAAGCGACGTATATAAGCGAAGCAAGTAATTTTATCAGTTGCATTACTGTATATCTGTTTGTCCATTTAAAATTGTCTGCATTTCCATTAGTAGGAATGGTTCTTTACAACCAGCTGGAATAGATGCTTGTTTGTTTTCTGTCTATAAAGAACTCTTCATTTGAGTCACACAATTACAAAATAAATGCAAGTTCTAGTCAAGTGATTAGTTAAAAGCCAGCAGGTGTAAGCCAGCCTTACCTGTTCATACTGCCTTCAGCTTATTAACAACATTATAAACTTGGCACGCGCCCGTCTGACTCACAGGTTATGAATAGGAATATATGTATCATTCTACACAATGTTATTCAAAACTCCCTTTTGAATAACTATGAAGTGTTTTTTGCTTATGAATTTCGCTTTCGCTTTGTGTTACAATAAGTACTCGTATATAGTACAGAATTCTTAACATAATTACAATATTATAATTAAGACGATTCAAAATATTGTACTTTTATAAATTTGATATTCGTATTCATACGTATATTATATAGTTATTATACTTGTATCCATACGTTGTATGTGCTTACCATCAAATTAGTTCAGGACTCTTATCCAAGTAGAGTATAATTAAAATAAATCGAAAAAACTATAGCGTGTCAATAAGTATATATCAAACATAACAATGAAAATTGGATGATAAAGAAGAAAAAGGGGCGTAATTGTTTAGCCCAATCATCAATACATTTAATAAAACTGTAATTTTTGTCTGCTGGTTTCTTGGCTGTGCGTTTTTACCGGATAATCTCAGAAACGGCTATACAGGTTTAGATGCGGTTTTCACTATTGTATTGTTATAAGTTTGGCTTAACTTTAGTGTTTGTTTTATTTTAATCAATTAATAAAAAAGTTAGGTCACTTTGAAAAATACCGTCCATACATTTATTCGAGTGTCGATACCAAAATTTTTACTGAAGGGAAGCGAGGGCGTTTACTATTTATATAACAATAATGTTCACCAGACGATAAGAAGTATAACTTCAAAAATTACTGGCTTTAGAGGGAACGTGAAGCCATGTTGAACGCATTCGAGCGGCATAATACCTTCCGACACTTGGGTTGGTAGCCCACTGATCCACACTGGAACAGCGCGAGCGTGGTGGAGTATGCTCTAGGCCTCCTCCCACGAGAACCATGTGGGCATAATTATATGGGTTGAAGTATACATTTTACCTAAATTCGTGTAGGTAGATAATATGTGAATACCAATGAACAACTAATCAACAATAGTTAATACCGCTCTTCGTGCATATCTGTTTGGCCTAATGGTTAGCTGGTAGAGAATGCGTTTAAGCATTAAGCTCGCCAATTATACCGCGATTTTGTGGTCAATAAAGTTTAAATAAATAAACTAATATACTAACTAACTACTAACTAACTAATATACTAACGTGAATACCTAGACATACGAGTGCATTCTGAACTTTAACTATTTTGATATACGTATATTTGTATTACCTACGTAAATTTAAAGAACAACAACCCGCCATACAAAATTTTATATTTATAATATTAGTACGATTAGTAAAATAGGTACTCTTTGCTTGTATCCAGTTAATTTTGTATCCAATTGTAATATGATATTGATAATCACAAGCAAGCAAAGAACATAAATTCACGCAAGGGTAATAAAACTATTTTTTATGGATAACAATAATGCTAAAGACAAAACATGAATCATCAACAAGGAATAAAAAACTAATTTGGCAGCCGGATCTATCCTCGACCGATAAAAAATCTGGATGTTATGTTTTACATTCGTCTGGAAGCTAAGCCAAAATGCAAATTGGGCAGATTGGGCAATATTTCGGAATACTGTAGCCACGCGACAAATTTGTAATATTCTGTCGCAACTACGAGGAGTAAGCGGTCCGTTTTTATAACAGCCAGTCATGATTCTTGATATTCTAAAAATATTCTGCATATTAATATTGTTCTGTACTGATTCTACTTCAGTTAATTTTAGATATTAGTTATAAATGAATTTTTGCGTTCCAGTAAATGAAATTAGGAATATAAACTGAAATGTCTGGTATAAAAGTCGACTGGCAGAGAATGCATAGGTATACATAAAGCATTAAGTTCACCTTTTGTATCACTTAGCTTTAAGGTTGTAATAAAAAATTGATAAACATAAGTGATTTTTAAGATTTCACGGCGTATTTCGATAATAACCCATTTCAATTGCTAGTCCGAAAAGTTGCAGGATGCTAAACGACAGCCGAAAAAATACCCCATTCGATAGGTTTTGAGAAAAAAACTTTTGAAGACACAAAATTGCGTCAAAAATCAACCAGTTTCATTTTTTTCAATGTTGATATATAGTCCATTGAAAAGTTACATTTGGGGTTGCGTTTTTTAGAGGACGCAATTTTATTTTTTTGATGTGTAGGCGGGGTCAGTGTAAAGCTAAAACCAAGTTTGTGGGGTCGCCACCCTTGTCCCACGGCCGCCATCTTGAAAATAGGGGTTGGAATGGTTTTTACGGTATATCTCTTAAACTATTTATTTGAGAAAAAAAATTGTTAACATTTTTTGGTGCAAATTAAATTCTCTACAACTTTGGTCCAGTAACTTTTTATCGTAGAACTATAAATAAAAAAGTTATAAGCGAAAATCTTCAGAAACTAAAAACTAAAAGATATAGGTTAAGCGACAACTTCAACACAATGTTTTGAGAGCTATTCTTACAATAACAGAGGTTAGGAATAATAATAACAATAGCAGGCAGCTGTTATTTTATTCCCTCATGCTCACTTGGGTATTTTCTACCTGAACAGTATTCTCGGTAACGGCTATCAGATTTAAAATTATTTTAAAAATCAATAATTGTTAAATTCTGTTATGGAGTGAAAAAGAGTCAATAATTAATTATTAATAATATTGCAAAATTTGTAATTAAAAAAGTTATAATAACAAAATAAAAAAAAATAACTGATGACATATTATTAGTACACACGTATAATATAGGTATAGTTAAGAGTACTAAAAATAGTACTCACTTCGGAGCGCTGTAAAACCTTAGCTATTGACTTAATGAAAAAATGATGCAAATAAAAGTTGTTCCTCAAAAAACGATCTACAAAAGTGGTCAGATATCATTTTTTCGTAAAATGATAAAAAAAAGTTACATCGAAAAATATAATTTTTTTTCTCGAATTTCTGAAGATTTTCGCTTATAACTTTTTTATTTATAGTTCTACGATAAAAAGTTATTGGACCAAAGTTGTAGAGAATTTAATTTGCAACAAAAAATGTTAACAAATTTTTTTTCTCAAATAAATAGTTTAAGAGATATACCGTAAAAACCATTCCAACCCCTATTTTCAAGATGGCGGCCGTGGGACAAGGGTGGCGACCCCACAAACTTGGTTTTAGCTTTACACTGACCTCCCCTACACATCAAAAAAATAAAATTGCGTCCTCTAAAAAACGCAAGGTAAGGCCTAAAATGTAACATTTCCATGGACTAATACGCAACCTCGGAATAAAACAAGTAACAATTTGTTTCGAGTATTCATTTATTTTGAGAACGTAACTTGTTCGTGTATGATTTTGTCTGTGATCCATGTTTGCCAAAGCAAAGGGGTTAACTAGTTTATCCACAGTAAAAAATAACTGCAGCCCTAACAAGGTGAGAGCTGAAAACCTCGCTGAAACATAAAAATCCTGTTGTACAACTTTGCCTAGTAACTTTTGTTTTCAGAAGCGGTAAAAAGTATAGAAATAGTTCGTAACTACAACCTGTTCCAGATTGTTTTGAATTAGTTCGGCCGAGTTTTTGTTAAAAAACGAATATGTAACAACACTAACACTGTTAGTATTAATTTAAAGTTTAATTGGTTTTGACGTGTGTTTCTCGTATATAACGGGTAATTCATGCAGTCATCATTGCTCATCTAGTAAATGCTCATTGTACACACATATTAGTAATAATTAGATGGGTGAAGGGAAACAAAGTGAGGAAACTTTTGTTTTTAAAGATCTTCGTAATGTTTTCTTAATTGTATGAAGTCTGCCAATCCGTAGTTCTTTTTTAATATCTATTTAGTATATACAGTTAAAACTACCACCTATCTCGTTTTTCTTTCATTTTTACCACCAAAAACTTTTAATATCTTTTTTATATTATCAAACAATCACGTAGCTTCTTAAAGTTATCTGAAATTGAATTTCATTGTGATGGCTAAAAGAAAATTTCTGTAGCGAAATACTTTTGTATTATAGATCTGGTTTCGTAGTTAAAAATATACATAACAAAGGATTTATTATATAATTTCTTCGCTTTTTTAATTTAGTATAATATTTCACTTAAGAAGTAAGTATAATTACTTCGTTATATTCTTCTGTTCAAAACCTAACCAAAAAGAATCCCAATCAAATCAGAAATAAATCAGAATTAATATCATTTCACAATAGTTATCTTTTGGTATATTTGAACCATTCTTTTTATTACAATTTTTTAAGTGATGTGCACTTATTTGCAGATATTAAACGAAGTCTGACTTGTAACTTTCCAAGGCTTGAGATTTCAAGTGAAATCGATACTGCTACGAAGCTGCTACGAGGCCTCTAACGTATTATGACGAATGCTACGTAACTACTGCAGGGATCAACTACTAATATTCCGTTCGGGACATGGACGCTCATAAAGTTTTTACAACTACCGGCCATCCATCCATCTTCGAACCATGGCCGATCTTACAAAACTTTATTAATCTCATACACGGTCGCAAATTGAATAGCTAGGAGCATGACATATTCTTAGTAATTCTTAGTATCGTTTATAGCCATTCGTTTAGTATCATTTATATGTATAGGTTTCATGTTTGAGCAACAACTGTTGAATACAAATATACAAGGCCTTAAATGTATTTTAGATAAAAGTCTAGCTACCCAAATACTGACTTCTCAGAAGATTGTAATGAAAACGATGTTGCCGATCAATTATAAACTGAAGAATCTTTGTACAGGATAGATCTTCGGAACTGCGCGTTTATCACGTCATTCATTACCTTCGCAAGCAGCGAAGTTATTGCTATATGTACATATAGCAGAACATATACCGTACATATACCGTAGTATTGGTTATTCAATGATATTCCTTTTACTTTGCACCATGATATATTTCCAGTTCTCCTAACGTTCACACCAATATTCCAAAGTACTTCAACACTACGTGATCAATAATAATCTGTTATACATTCTTGACAATTTCTTAATCCAAATATGACATGACATTTCTTATATGCCAGCCTCTGCATCAGACAAGCGCTGCAGAATAAAGAGTTGGACCGTGGACCTTCACTGGAGATTCATGACCTCGCCTACAGATATTTATAATAGTAACCTTTCAAATGCTTTTAAGATAGCTTCGGAGGCGATTAGCTTAGATTAAATTAGACCTAAGGCCTAAGTGCGAGTGAGGGCGTAATATATCAGCGAGTGCAGCGAGATACATTGTCTGCTATAACATACAAATATACAAAAATGAGTTGAGATAATTAAATCACGATACAACTTTAACGGGCAAAATTGCAATATTTCTTCAGCGACGTCATAAATTAATCCACCCTGTACAATTATCGGTCAATAGCTAAAGCATTATGTAGCTAAGCTATAATTTCCTGAAATTGAATTCTGGCTAATGCCGCCAATCTGCATAATAATAGCGTAGCTCATGGCTGAAGTTTTCATCGCTTTTCGAAATAATATACCCAGTAAAAATACATGAGTCAGCCTGAAGAAATTCGGTGCCTCTGCATACGACCACAAAAGCAAATACAATACCTAATACTTTTGGTTCTGATGCGCTTAGGGGACCTAGATAGACCTATAGATAAACTCTTTATTGTTTGCACATCATCTATAATTCCTTTGTTCTGACATACGAATGAATTAAACACCTTATCATTATGGATTGATTTCTTTCAGGCAGCATTAGGGATGTAAGAAGTAAGGGAAATAGTCCTATTAATATTATAAATGTGAAAGTTTGTGAAGATGTTTGGATGTTTGTCCCTCAATCACGCCGCAACTACTTTGCCGATTTGGCTGTTTGGAATTTAGATAGCCTATATCCTGGATTAACATATTTTTATAGATTAATTTTTATCCCGAAAAACTTCAGCGTTCCTGCGATATTTGTAAAAAAAATTATATCTACGCGCACGAAGCCACGGGTATATAAATAACAATGAGAGGTGTCAAGGGACACCCGGATGGAACGAAGTTCCTTTCGATTTAAGTATTGTTTTTGAAGTGATTCAGAAAGTTAGCGTGATTCAGAAAGTTGTACAGCGCCATCTCTGTAAAACTCTCTGAATCACTTCAAAAAGTATCGTACCAACATTTCGTAAGAAAATTTTCCTTCTAGCCCCCTTTCATAACGCGCGATAAGGAACTTCGTTCCAAAAATTAATTAATTCAAAATTTCGTTTTGAAACCACTACTGCGGGCGAAACCGCGGGCGAAAACTAGTAACTAATATTGATGGAATAGGATAGCATCAAGGTGTATAATAATAATATATTACTGAGTTTTTTTCGTAATTGTAATTGATGTTAAGGTATTTGTATCATGAAGACATAAAGTTGGTACAGTCAAATTTCACAATTTAATTTCCATAGTTGCCATTACAACATTAACTATTTAAAAGAACTATAAATATTTCTTATGTAAACCACTAATCAAAATACAGATTAGAATATAACAACAACTCAAATTATACAATGTACATCTCTTCGCAGATAACAAAGGCCGGATATTGGATATTTTTATTTTTGAGCTTTGCTTTGTTATGTGAATAAGTTAATTAAATTTCCGATTCATTCTCCTTCATTGTACCTCAAACAAACCTTAATTTATTTAGGTACTCGGGACAGGTAGCGAGTGTACGTCTCAGATTTCAGAAGATTCAATGCGCAACCAATTTAATATAATTCTTAGTCATTTGTAATATTAAAAGCCAAACGAGACGAATAAATGCTGACAGCTTTGAGGCGTCTTTTTATCGGTTCTAGATTAAGTACAAGATGCTTACACTACGTATGAATAAGTTTAATATAGGTACTCAATAGTATGGGTTTTAAAATCAGCCTCTCTAAATGAAATGAAAAAATAAATAATTTTGAAATAACACTCATTATTATGTTCTTTGCCCAAAGTTTGTCTGGAAAAGATCACTAGGTATATAGCCTATCGTATATATATGAGACAGGTGGTCTTTTTTGTAAGAGTACTACATATAAAAATAGCCCATTTGGAGTGTTATTGTTATAGGTATTATAGGTTCTCGAGATATTTTTTCGCTACTCGACTATCGCCAGCTTTGTTATGTAAAGGCAGCTCATTTATGAGAAATTTTCACTGACGGGCAGAATTGAATTTCAAATAATTAGTCTCGCTGACACAGACGGCTTCCCAATTAAAAACCTACTGAAGTCTTACTGCTTACAGGTAATGAAACAGAAATATATGGTTAATTATACGATTTTATTCATAAATAATAGCAGTGATAGCCTAGTGGTTAGAACGTTGGTCTCCCGAACGCGGGGACCCGGGTTCAAATCCTGGCATGCACCTCTAATTTTCAAATATTATGTGCGTATTACAAGTTAATTATCACTTGCTTCGGTGAAGGAAAACATCGTGAGGAAACCTGCACACCTGAGAGTTCTCCATAATGTTCTCAAAGGTGTGTGAAGTCTACCAATCCGCACTTGGCCAGCGTGGTAGACTATGGCCTGTACCCCTCACATTGTGAGAGGAGACCCCGAGCCCAGCAGTGGGACAATTATGGGTTGTTGCTTTGCTTTGCTTTGCTTTATTCATAAATAAATGGAAGGAGTTTCTTGGTAAGGAACTGCTTCCATTTAAAAAATTCTTGAATCACCTATAGAAGATCTCAAGTATTAGCAGTGAACTAATTTCGTTCACTGAATATTAGACTTACGTCCTCTCTATAGATACTCATGTCCACGTAATTAAATCTTAACCAAACAGTCCACGACATTAATGAAAATGGATTTGAACTGATCAGTTTGGTGTTATAAAGTATTAAAATAATAATTTTAATGTCCAGTTGCATAAAATTAGGTTGCCATATCTATTTCCACATTTAGTAATTGAATTAAAAAACCCCTGAAGCAAAATCCGCTTCTGATTTTTGCTGTTATGATACCGTGTCCAATTTTATTTCAAGCTCATTATATGAATAGCATGAACGAGATATAAATACCCAGATTTTCAATTTATTGCTATAAAAACTCCTGCTAAGTACAATACTTTTTAGAGTAGAACTACTTTTCTGAACATAGTAATGGCCTGAGCAGAATAGGGAACAATCCTCGGCGTACTTTTGCAGTGAGACATAATGCATTGTATCGACGAACACAATATTTCGCGCACCTACTGAAAGTATCGTCTTACGAGTAATGCCCGGTCCATCGCGAATAAACGACGACGCTTACACATGTATAGGACGGAATTATCTTTGAAAATAATCGCATACTGTCCTAGACACCGATAATATAATAATGTATTATTGATAAAACATTTTACAGTTCACGCGGACAAAAGTATCTCGCCTGTGTAGACCATTAAATAAACTACATAAATGTCTGCAATACTAGAAACTACCTTCCGAATAAATATTGTCTGTGAAGGCGCCTTAATTACCTTTTCGGGTGCACCGGATTCAGCTATTAGACAACAAAGGGTTCGATTATTTGCCGGGCGACTCATTGTTCTCTGTAATAGCGTAAAGCGGTTGTGGAAGTTATACAGCTATTTTATTGTTAGGTGTTTAACCCTTCAACTATTGCGGTTATGTTCTGTGTTTGGTATCTATGTTAATGTATGTCCGTTTTGGATGTTAGCTCGATGTAGACAAGTACGGGAAAACTGTCGCAAATAAGGAAAATCCTTTATCCAAAATTATTTTGAATACCTATGGATGAATCATATTGAATTCTTCTGTTGTTTTTCTATGGACCTTTATACGAAGTGACCGATGTTCCTGTATACTTTGGTGATTTATGAAATACAAAGATCATTTTGTAAGTAAGTAAATACAAGAGCTTAAGATCTCGTTCAAGAAATTCACAGAATCAGTAGGTATACACAAACCTTACCAATTACATTGAAAATTATTGTACATGGAAATACGTCAAGCGTTAGCAATTCGATAGAAATTATGTGAATATAGGTTTGCCCAAACCTATAGTGTATTAAATTATGAGGCTTCACCCGAACATCACTCGAAAGGGAAAATGGGTAATAGCGCGTCAATTGTTCTGAACGCAATAAATAATAACTCATACATATTCCACACGTGGTATTAGCGTACGAGGATATGCAGTCTTGTTCCTAATAAATATTTCGTTAGAAACGATCATATAGACGTTATAAAAAAAGAAAGAAAGAAACATTTATTACGACATAAAGCATAAGCACTGCAACAGTGTTTAAAAATCGGTGGTTTCACAACAATTATTAATTGTATTCGGAGTTGCAGCCACCAATATGTCGGAAAAGGGTCGCACTCAGAATACGACGTAGAAGGTAGCAGGTACTTTCTACGTCCTCTGATTTTCAGTACGCCGTTTTCAGTATACCACAAAATATTGCGTAAAATAGGTGATACCGCAAGGTATCCAAGCGTTCCCATGGATGGATGAAGATGGAGTTAATGCACCAACGTCTTACAGATATACCTAAGCTGACCAAAGTGTCAAGCGGGACGCCTACGGAATTTTGTATACAATAATATTCATATCTACATAAAAAAGGTCATCAGGCGTCTATTTGTCTACAAGAATTAGTATTTATAGCTAAAAATCATAGGACGTAATCCCGTACTTTAAATGAATTTGATGTAAGTACACAAGTAAGGAAATATATTCCATTGCGGGACAAGGCGGGACTTTTTTGATCTCGCGGGGTACGGTGGGATAGACAACCTCAAAGCGGGACAATTCTGCCCAAAGCAGGACGTATGGTCACTTTAGGTATACCACAAGTTGTTGTTGATATCCAATTACTTACTTTTCGCTATGCTGACATTAAACTAACATACTGGGTAGAAATGTTGGCTTCTAGGTACAGCATGCATGATGTAAAAGTCTTATTAGGTTCACTTAAAGAGGAAATAATATATTTTATGGTTCCACTACATAGGTGGCTTATCCCAATATTAATTATCTTCTTATAATCTTCTGCAATTACCAGTCATTAGCAACATTACGGGTTTTAGTTGTTTACCTTACTTTAGCAGAGATTTATTGATGGATAGGATATTGGGAGCAGCTGTCGGTAAATAGTCGTATCTATGTATGTGTGTAGCTCTGAATGGACTAGCACTCAGAATTCCAGCATATCTCATTCTCAAAATCAAAATACCTTTTAAATCTCAGAGTGGTTTCGAAAGAAAAGTTGCTCGAAATCTTGTCGCACCAATTCCTTTGTCTCCGAGTTTCTGTAATATACTAAATATCTGGTTTTCCGCTGAGTAATTTGCAGAATCTTAAATTGTTTTAATTTGTTTGTTTCGGCGGTCCCAGACTTTGGTAAGTGCGTAAATTGATAATGCGTATTAAGATACTGTAGACATTGATACTTATACTGTAAATAACTGGTTTCATGACTAATAATCTTAAAATAAAATTTAAAAAACCGTGACAGTTTTATTTACGCTAAACATAGCTAAGAACACTCTCGATTAAGTTGCCTTTCAGACAAAAAAACTATTATAGATAAAAATCGGTTCATCTGTTTAGGAGCTACGATGCCACAGACAAACATACAGATACACAGATACACCAGATACACAGATATACAGACACATCAAACTTATAACACCCCTCTTTTTTTCGTCGGGGGTTGAAAACCTACCTAAATTAAGTAGCTTCTAAAATACTAAACAAAAAATTATAAATTTTAAATAAACCTACTCTTATACTAATAAAACATCCTTATTTTACTTCAGAAAATATACAAGTAACAACAACAAAACAAGAAACAAAACAAAATATACAATTGCGGATTGTAGCAAAATGAATACCTCATTCAAAAAGTACCTACCTAACAATTATTTTCATATCGAATTCAAAATTGAAATGCAAATATCAATACAAAGCGAAAAATAAACAGAAATCGTACAATCTAGAACAAAAATCTCATTGGAAAAACATATTTTCGATTATAATACACTCACTGATTCACGGTCCTTTTTATGATCGTCGAAGTGAACATTGGAAAATCTGACGCAGAATATATTTTGAAGAGACGAGCTATGAAATATTTTTGTCAATCTCTAAAAACCAATCATTGGTGCTTCGTATAAACATATTGAATTGTATCGGCCTGTAGGCTGAACGGTTGGCGTAAATCTTTTATTGACGCCAAAACCAACAGTGTATCTATCTATCTATCTATCTAAACTAGCAGCCATGTTTATTCGAATCGAAACTTTGTGAGGGCTACAACCCGTAAATAGCTGGAGGGCTCTGTCGTATTTTGTCGAAAGGTAGCCGTCTCTCTCCCTGATCGATGGTCTTCTAAAGTACGAGAATTAGAAAACTTCTTACACACGTCGACAATATGCCGCAATAAATTTGATGCGTCACTGAGTTTTTTGTTCTTTCTTTGTGTACTTGAGCACTTCCGAGCTTCAAACATGTTTCAATTGTTATGTTTGATGACAGTTGTTAAGCCATGTCGAAGGGCACCGACTAAAACATTGGTCAGTTATCTCTCCATGGAGCAGCGTGGTGATATTACGCCCTCCGCATCCTTGATAATGAGGAACGATTCTTTGTTTGCAGTTGCTCATTGACATCATCATTTCTACCCAAATATATCTTGTTCATAAATATCATAAAATTTAATGAAAATGATGTCTTAAAATTTCCACCGGTAACCGAAAAAATACCTAACTATAATAATACATTTACAATTCTTAGGAAACACTTTAACAGACGTGTCTGATTTCGACTTGAACAGATTTTTTTTCTTTCTTGTCATATTTGGTTTCTTGTGTATTTGTATACTAAGGCAACAATATGCATGTACCTAGGCAGGTAGGTACTATTCTCAATTTTCTATAATTAATGACAAAATTTTTATACTATAATATTGTAAAATTATATTCAATTTAAACATTTATTACTCTGTTTTTTGTAGAAAATGAGGAGGTGGAATCAGAAAATGATGTTTTTGATGATGTTTCAGACTAAGAAGACAACCCGATAGAAACATCGCCAGCACAGGACAAAAGTATTCAATCAGACGCTGAACTTAGTGACAGCGATAAGGATAACGTATTTTTGTCTTTATATCGTCAATTTTTAGACCAGCAAGGGAGTACGTATACTAGAAAAGACGGGACTGTTTGGATTGCAAAACCCCCAATTTCATTGAGATGATGAATGTGATTTATTTCTAAGATAATTATAGTAAAGTTTATTAGTCTTTAGTAATAAACAAGAAAATTTCATTTTATTTTGTTTTTGTTGATTCATAGCGTTGATTTTTAACCAAAGACAAAAATTTAGAGTTTTTAATAGTCCTTTGTTCTATTAAGTACAAAATAAAGAAATAATGAACAAAAATAGTTGTTTTTATTACATTTTACATGAATAAGACCTCTTTTTAATCATGTGCTATACAATAAGTCGAAATATTCGTTTGTTTTCCAAAACAAGCCACGAAAAGTTGCGGAATCACAGACCGCGCGCGACTGCTTGTGTTCGGCGCATGGGTGCGACGGCTGGAAGGTTAACTGTTATAGTATTACCGAAAATTGTGAAAGCTTCATATTTTCTCAAGTCGATTGAAGTTTCAATATTACATTACACTTTTCTCAATAAATTGTCATATCGACACCTTTTGGAATAGACCCTATCCTAGAACATTTTTACAACTTTTCTTTGTTGATGGTTAAATATAAATTGCTCCATCGCACTTATAGCGGAGAGCACAAATCGTAAACATTTTTTATGTCGTCATCGTGATATGTATTGTTCTTATCCTTACATGAATAAACGACAGTTCTCTTTTATAGTTTCCCGTATTTATTTCGGTTATAAAGGAAAGAGAGTCTTATTTTATTTGTGTACACAAATATTAAATTAATAACATAGCAGCTATTTCTTATTGAAAATAAATATAACAGTAAGTCAAATATGTCAAATCAATTCAAATACTCAACACATTAAGTGAAAGATATTACCAACATACAATTTTTAGTATTATTTTCAGTACATAAATATACATACATAGTGATTAAGTACTCTGTGCTGACATACATATATAATTTAATGTTGACATTGTATAGTGGTTCCTTTTGGTTATAATTTGTATATTTTTTTTAACTACTCTATCGAATTGGGGACACCTGTAAGGTTAGATGTAGTGTGATTTTAATAAATAAATAAATATTAAAGAGTCTTTTGTGGTAAAGCTATTGAAGAACAAACGTTTATTTCAAAGTGAATGACGAACGAAATGTGCGAGATTTGAATTTGAAATTGAATCAGCTCGCATGCAACATGCAGCGACAATAGTAGACAATTCACAATGGTATTGTTTACAGTTTACCGTATTTACTAAAAGCTTCATTGCGTTATAATGATGCCATATATTCTGATGTAATAGTGCGGTTAATTTATAAACAAATGTATTTACACAAAGACAATGATTTGTGTAGTACAATAAACAATTTTGAATGATTGAATAATTTGATAAATAAACTGAATTGATAATTAATAATCATGGAAAATAATTTTATCCTCTCACTTCAGAAAATAAAACAACATAATAATACAATCTAAAATAAAACAATCTAATACGAAAACTACAGATTAAAGATTGAAAATTATTTCCAAATATAACCAAGCCTGGCGCACTCCTTACTCTTGGTCTGATGTTACAAAACGTGCCACGTTCGACGTGTCGGGCCAATTTCAGAAGGGCTGCCACGCGCCGTCGCGCCGCGCCGCATGTGTCATACATTCGTAATCTATCACACATGTCATCACAAAAAAAGAAGACAACCCTGACATTGTGAGAAAAGATAAGAGTTTTGATTAGAAACAGAGGCAACGTCTAGTAGAAAATACAATAATTAAGGAATTTTGATTTGATAATAATTTAGTCGATTTTGATTTGCTTTATCCATTAACATTATATTGTTGTATTTAAAGCTTCTTATTAGTGAAGTGATTTGCAATCAGTTGTTTTGGTTTTTAGGATATGAAGATGCGAAGTGAAAATGTGCCTTTAGGCTTAACGGATTTAAGGAGGAATTATGTTGGTAATATTGATTTTTTACCATTATTGTTGTTATTATTTCTCCGTGAGGTCTACCTCAGTGTCTGGATAAGATACCCCCTGTTGCTAGTGTTAGCCACCAAATGATGCATCGGGTTCAGGCTGGGGGCTTGGGAGCCAATTCTTTATTTCTTTCCTCCTCTTTTGCTTGGCTGGCAACGCATCAGTGATGCCTTCGGGGTCGCTTATGTTCTCCGGCGACGATTTTAAATTATTATTAGACATTCAAGTTGATTGATCACATTATTTTTATTAAAACCCGCTTTTCCCCAAAAGCCTTACCTGCTTCCGGCAGCCCATTACGGCAAAACGGGTAATTTCAATATTTTAGTTTTTTTATGCTTATCATTTATATTATTAATATAATAAAGATTTTTTTTTGAGTTTGAGACTGATTTGTTAAAGTTCAATAAGTAGGGAATTCGTGAGGAAACCTGCACACCTGAGAGTTCTCCATAATGTTCTCAAAGGTGTGTGAAGTCTACCAATCCGCACTTGGCCAGCGTGGTAGACTATGGCCTGTACCCCTCACATTGTGAGAGGAGACCCCGAGCCCAGCAGTGGGACAATTATGGGTTGTTGCTTTGCTTTTGCTTTGCTTTAAGTAGGGAATTTTATAATATTAAAGTAAAGTAAAAAATATATTAAAAAACCTGTTTTTTTCACATAACCTTAGATTGTCCGTATAGGGCTCATCTCCCCTACACATGTAGGTAAAACAAACATATTTTAAATCAGTGCAAATGTAAATCATTCTATAAGGTGATGCGTCTCTCTTCTTTCTCGTACTTCCGTATTTCCGACATTCTAGTGCACATTGTAGAACTAAACTAGCATTAATTGACTCATTATATCCTTGATTTAATCATTTTTCATCCATTAATTCGTTCATAATCACCAATAAGTTTACCATGCAGTTCTATTATTTAATTCGTTTAACTGAACGGATAAACTTTATTCAAAATACAGGAGTAGTCTTCATAATAGCTCTTTATATGACAAGTTTTATGTTCGCCACAGTGCAATAAAAACTACCAGTTTTATCACAAATTTAACATCACGAGACTGCATACATAAACATGAGAATTTAACAATTAACCGGAAACAATAAACAAGCTGAGTTGGGAATTTTTACAAGCGAATTTACTGTTGTTGCGATGAAGCAGTCCTTACTAGAGATGTTCTATGATAAAAAATCGGATCACTCCATCAATTCAGAAACGGTATTAATAATAATTCGCAATACTGGCAGCACTGTAAACTTTAATTAATCTTGGAAGATATAATACAATTTACTTTTTTATGTAACTAGCCGTCAAACGAGCTGATGATCCGACTTATGGTAAATGGTCACCGTCTCCCATGGAAATAAGTAGTATCAAGGGCATCACCGATGAGTTGCCGACCAAAAAACAAGAGAGAAAAAGAAAGAAAGTTTTACCTACCATCAGTTGCCTTTGCTATTTTATTGGTTACTTAACTATATCAATAGTTCGTTACATGACATGAGAGACTTGCATAATTAGAGCCTCCAACAACGGGCACATGAGGATCAAATAAAATTAACTAATTTTAAATTAGTGATGTGTTTGACAATCAAGATTTTATTATTTTGTTTCAAGTTTTGCGATGTCAGCCACGACAGCATAGGTTAAGAGACTGGTCTAATTATGCACCCTTCTCTATCATAGAAAGTTATGTATGTACCACAAAAAAGTTTTTTCTAAGAAGGGATCATCATTAGGATATATGAATCTGAATTTGATACACGACTCCATAAGATATTTGTATACTATTTTCGAAGGTGGATAAAAACTTCCAATCCACATTTAGTCAGAATAGTTTTGGTTGGTCTGTCTGGTGGGTTAATTAAATGGTTTAAGCATTCAATTAACTTAAACAAATATAAACAGATAATCTAACTAGGTTAAGTGAACGGAGAAAATGTTATAATACTTTATTAGTAGATACTAACTACATTAATTATGTGTATCTAATTAGCGAAGTTTTCGGACAACTGCTGATTGAG
This sequence comes from Thymelicus lineola, assembly GCA_963932265.1. Classification (NCBI taxonomy): domain Eukaryota; kingdom Metazoa; phylum Arthropoda; class Insecta; order Lepidoptera; family Hesperiidae; genus Thymelicus; species Thymelicus lineola. The sequence goes on along the minus strand of OZ010692.1, from coordinate 5,898,903 downwards.
ATACAAGAGGAACTTTGTGATACTTTTTCATATCGCACAAATTCACTGAACACAACAATTAATCGAATAGGCCCATCACTAGTTTTTGCCCTTTGAAATGGAATACAGAAAGTTTATTGCTTGTTTACGAACCAACTCTTTACCGAATAGGGACAATCATGCTTGTGTTTTTATTTCCGAGTCATATTCCCGACCCAAAGTGTAATATGAGGGACGAGCGTACGTGGGTATTACAAATTCCTAGTTATTACTCCGTCCGAAGAACGTTTAAAAAGCAATATCATAAGCGAAGATATTTAAGCAATAACATTTCATCTTTGATCTGATATTAGAAGAGGAGGAAGCTCAATCAAATGGCGTATGCTATGAAATTTTGCAGGCTTTTATCGATACATATACCTACTATACTATACTATACTTCTCTATACTCGTATATTATATTATACTTTTCTATACTCGGGTTATCACTACCAGAAGTTTTTTAAGCGATTACTTTTATCTGAGTACCATCAAATATGACATTATTAACTGCTATACAATACTAGCAGTGTACTGAAGTCAGCTGAATTGTTGTTGAACTTGCTTTTGAAACTTTGAGGAGTTCTCTCATTTCCTCATGCATCTACTTTTGTATAATTGCTCTTATTTAATAACTAGCTGTTCCACGCCTTCGCGCTCGTCCGCGTGGTATATAACTAAAAACCTATTTGTTATTTTCTAAAACAATTTTTTTTTTCTAAAATAAGTAGGCTAAGTTACTCCTTGTTACATTAGCTATCTGCTAGTTAAAGTCCCGTCAAAATCGGTCCAGCCATTTCAGAGATTAGCCGGAACAAAGAGACAGACAGACAGACAAAAATTGAAAAAATATTGTTTTAGTATATGTACCGTGTATACATCCAAATGTATTTAGTAAAAAGCGGTTATTTTCATATTACATACAGACACTCAAATTTTATTTATTTGTATAGATAAGCAAGAAATATTTACTCTAAAATGTTTTCAACATAAAACTATGTATTTAGAAGGTAGCTTATAAATAAAATGGAAAACGCAGAACAATAATCCAGGAAGATTTGGATAGAAAAGCAAAATCAAAATTCATTCAAGTGACCCCGGGATCGTAATTCCTCGACGAACCGAAAACTATTTCTATTCAGAGGGGTTGCGACCCTTAAAACGGACGTACTTGGGTCACGAAATTGTATTACGCGTAGGTATACATATGATTATTTTTGAGTCGACTGTGCATACTTTTTTCATTTATCCTTAAGGCTGCAGTCTTGCAAAATTCACTCGCGGCGAATTATTTGTACAACTTTGTATTTTTTTTTCATACAAAGTAATGAAATATCATAAAATATTATTATTACACAAAAGTAACCATAATATAAGTAATAGCTAGTTATTTTTTTTAAGTTCATCTAGGTGGATTTTGTTAGGTAAATCAATCGTTAAATACAGCTCTTTCGCGCCCAACGTCATTTCGAGTTATGTTTGTAAGCTTACTTTATGGAAACAAAGAATTAATTTACAAATCTGTTCAGCGCATAATTAGCTCAACATTCTTGTCTTAAAAATGCGCTGAATAGTTTTTTCTAATTATCTTTCATTTTCTTAATTCAGACATAACAATTCCTTCAAAATTCTCGGTTTTTATCTCTTTACAAATGGTTTGTTTCATAGTAACTATGCATCGTATGTATGTAAATAATTGATTATTTTAATGCCACGAGTTCAATAAAGCAAATACAAAAAAAAAGTGCACCTAAATCACCTTACTCTAACAATAATAATAATCTCAAAAGACCTACAAAAAAAGAGTTTATAAACAAGAAATGCGAGGGAAATTCCTTAGTGGCCAATGCACGGCCGAAGCGTTCAGACGTGTAGTCCACGACGAATAAAACTGTTCCCTCTCACTCTAACCTTGCTCCGGCTCTGACGTAGATTGTGTATCGAAAGTTGCTCTACTTTATTATTTTTTTTTATAATTTTTTGCGTGTTTTGTAAATATTTGTGTATCAGTAATAGTTTTGTACATAATTATTTGATTTCAATATGGATCGTAAACTTAAACAATATGCATCAACACGCCAGTGAGGTACATTAGTAGTAATGCTATCGATACTATATAAATACCTAAAAACGGTTCAACTAGTTCGTTATAGACTGTAAGTAGAACTATATAACTATATAGTTATCAGACTGTTAGTAGAACTCATAGTTAATATAACTTGTCTTCTAAAAATATAGTACATAGTTATATCAATTCCTACATTTTTTCCTCTTTATTTTCTTTAAGAAGGAGCTAATAAGAAAGAAAGAAAGAAACATTTATTCCGTCATGAAAATAACATGGTACATGGGTTACAAGGTTAAACTACGGTGAAAGAAAAAGTACTAACAAAATGTAACCCTTTACTAAATTATTGCTTGACATGAAACATAGAAAATTTAGCGGGTACCATGTCACCTGACGAAAAAGGACTACCCTCTGCCTGTGCCATGGAGCGGCTAGGAACCAACCACGGCTGCTGATTTGCAGTGTAGTCCTCTTTTTCGTGTAGTTTCACATGTGGCGTCAATCTTATTAATATTGTATATTAATATTATTTTAGAAGCAGGTCAATCCAAAGTTGAAGATAATTTACAACTTAATTATTTATTTTATTTAATTTTATGTGTATATGATTAAATGATACTTATTAGGGATATAATATTATAAAGTGGGAAATAAATAATTATACAAACTATAAAACATACAGAACAAGTGTACATAACAAGTGTACATGTATACAACTACACATCTTAATATGTTTAAAGGGGGTTTTTGTTGTCATGTTATTGCGCTTCAATTGATATACACCTATAGCTTACACCTATATCCATTTAGGGCAAATATTACCAATTATAAACAAGAAGTGATTTCAACGAAAATATAATTTCACGCTGTACTATATTGTCACCCCTATTGAACGTTGAGAATACCAGATTGTAATACTAGATTAATTACAACATCTATACCAGGCATTCAAAGCATCTATACTAGCAACAAGGTGATTATTTTACCAAAAATTGGTGTGACCGTATCCGGTAAATTCCACCAGATCCGGTATACGTAAAAAACGTCGGACCCGGCCGGATTACCGGATCCGTTTTTCCTTATTGCAATCCCTAGTTCTATCATATTATTATATACCTATCACGTCTGTGGAGTTTCGCTAGCTAATTTAATTTGAAATGAAATGAAATGAAATGAAATAATCTTTATTCATGTAGGTATCACTGATACTCTTATGCACGTCATTTTTTTTAATCTACCAGCTTTTCGGAAAGGTGCTTTGTCATGGAGGAGAAGAAAAGCCGTAAAGAAACTCCTCAGCACATCTTTTAAAACTAAAACTTATATCTATTACAAAAATAGGTATTCTCTAACCTGTGCAGAACTGGTTGCCTAGCTAGTCATTTCCAAGCATCCTTGTCATTTAAATATTCATTTATGCTATAGTAGCCCTTGCCTAAGAGCTGAGCCTTTACACGTTTCTTAAAAGATTCCACTGGTAAGTCACGTATTTGTTTTGGGACTTTATTATAAAATTTTATACCTAGTCCCATAAAAGAACGTTGCACTTTAGAAAGACGGTACGAAGAGGTAGCCAATTGATGCATCCTTCTTGTTTGACGATTTGAAAAATCACAATTTTGTTTATATGCAGTTATTATATGTATATTTATACATTATTATTATATGTATATGTATACAGTTATTATGTCTATATTTGTTTAAATTTGACTCGCAAGGACTCCCTTGATTTTAGTTTATAAATAGCTCTAATGGCTCTTTTCTGTAATACAAAAATTTGTTCTATACCGGCTGCTTTGCCCCTGTAGTTAGGCCCTAAACATGAATAATATAACTACTTACCTTTGGATTCTATTTCTCTTCATCACTTCTACGTTGGCACCCAATTTTCCATGCATTTTTTGCATTTGGTGCATTTTTTGTGTTTGCTTTATTGAACTCATGGCATTAAAATAATCAAATTTTTTCATACATACGATGCTTATTTATTATGAAACAAACCATTTGTAAAGAGATAAAAAACAGAGAATTTTGATGGAATTGTGACCTCGGAATTAAGAAATGAAAGATAATTAGAAAAAAATATTCAGTAAATTTTCAAGACAAGAATGTGGAGCTAATTATGAGCAGAACAGATTTGTAAATTAATTCTTTGTTGCCATAAAGTAAGCGCACAAACATAACTCTAAATTACTTTGGGCGCGAAAGACCTGTATTTAACTATTGATTTACCTAACAAAATCCACCTAGATGAACTTAAAAAACTTAAAATAACCAGCTATTACTTATATTATGGTTATTTTGTGTAATAATAATATTTTATGATATTTCACTACTTTGTATGAAAAAATGTACAAAGTTGTGAAAATAATTCGCCGCGAGTGAATTTTGCAAGACTGCAGCCTTTAGATTTTCTATATTGGGGATACTATAGAACACAAAAACACAGACAACTCTTCTATAGAAAAAAAAATACTTAGTAGAGCAACTTTCCGAACTAGTCAAATAATTACGCTATGTAGGATGAATGCGGGGACTGCGGGGAGCCTACACGTGCAGACGCTTGACGTTTGGACTAGCCGCACGCGATTCTTATTTTGTGAACTACGAGACTAGGCCCTTAAATTGTTAAGGACCAAACAAATAACCGAAACAAAAAATGGTTTCTGCAGACTCATAATATTTTTGAAAGATCTTTTCAACGATTCCGCACCCTGAAAAAAATATTATTTTATTCTATGATCCTGTAGTTTTAATAAACATGTACCTATATCCATGCCAAATTACAGCTTTCTAGCACTAAGAATTTCCGCGCTATTATGCGTTACTAAAGACGGGCAGTTAGACATGTGAAAAAATCACAAAAATAGGTTATATTTTATGACGAATTTTCAAGGAAAATTTTCACGGCTACTAAGGGTTTGCAAGTTAACGAATACTTATAGTCGATCAACTTACAACTACGGACTACATTACACGTGACCTGACACGCACGTGTTACTAAAACTGGAACCCTTAAAGTTTCGTCATGTCCGTCCGTCCGTTCGTTCGTCCGTCCGTCCGTCCGTCCGTCCGTCCGTCCGTCCGTCTGTCTATCCATCCGTCCGTCTGTTCAAAGCAAAGCGCCGAGACCCTTAGTGCTGGAAAGCTGTAATTTGGCATGGATAATATACATAATTTTTAAAACTATAGAATCGTAGAATAAAATGTTGAAACATATTTTTTTCAGGGTACCTCCCCTGCAGGTAACGTGAGGTTGAATTTTTTCATTCGTCGCGTACCTATTGTGTGGACTGCGGAGTATCGTTGAAAAGTTCTTTCAAAAATATTATGAGTCTTCTAAGACCATTTTCGGAATTAGGGGTCCGATTGCGAAATATTTGGCTAATTTTGGTTAGAGTCTGGGTAAACGGTAGAAAAAATTCTCAAAAATAAGTTATATGATGAATTTAACAAGAAAAACTATCACTATTATGTTAGCATAAGTTAATGAGTAATAGTCGATTTTAGTACTTCGGAACCCTACATTGCAATGTCCTGATACGCACTTGTTTCGGTATTCATATTTAGTATTGCACATTTTTATTGTACGACATATTTAAGCATTCTATTGACATTCTTAGATGTTTCCGGAATTATATTATTATTATTGTACACCTAATATTTCCGTAAATTCTCTTAATTTTTTGATTTGTAGCTGTCTCTGATATATCTGATACCCTTATTCCGACGTAGTCTGACCATGCATAGGCTGCTTCTTTATTGAATGAAATAGTATCGCCTTAGAATGTAACAAATCAGAGATCATTAAAATCGATACAGCCGTTCTTAGCCGCTAGAGTTTTTGTGTGCATATCTCCTCCCTCTCCTTCTCCCGCTCCTGCTCCCCTCTCCTTCCCTTGTTACAACTATAACAATTCATTTTTGTTTCTAACTATAAGCTTACATATTAATTTTCACATTTCTGAGATCAAAAATAAATAATAGTTTAATAAAACTAAAAAGAGGGCGTCCATAACTTACGTGAGATTTTTAAGGGGGAGAGGGGGTCGAGTCAAATCTCATCTAATCTTACGTTGGAGAGAGGGGGGTCGGCTTACGGCAAATATCACGCAATTTTATTTCTGATTGAAACAAAAAAAATTATACTATTTTGCTCGAGGGGGAGGGGGAGGGGAGAGAAAGGGGGAGAGCGAGCGGGAGCGGAAGGGGTAAGGGGAGCGGGAGGGTGAGAGGGAGGGGGAGAGGGAGCGTGATGGAGAGAGAGGGAATTTAATGGTCTCTGATTTGTTAAACCTACCAAAACTATAAAAGTTAGAAGTAACAACAAAGTACATGAATCACCAATTAGGCGATACGAAGTTCGCCAAGACAGCTAGTGTTAAATATTTATTTAATGATGCCAAAGAAGTATAACTTATCACTCGCGTACTACATGTAGGTTTTTCTTCCTTTCTTTCTTTTTTTCTTTAAATATTGAATTGTCATCGGTCCTCGATAAGGTTACGAAGTTTGAGAGAAATCTGACTATTTACAGCTAATTAAAGTGTGTAATTACACGCGTATTAGCGTGTAGTTTACTGCGATACAATAAAGGTCGTACTGAAAATCAGTAGCCGTGGTTCACTGCCGCATATGCTGAGTGCGTACCTTTTTTGTTAAGCAGTGCTGCAGCAGGTTATGTGTTTGTAACAACTTATAGTAATTTTATGAATGTTTTATTAAGATTCAATTTGTAACTTGTTGCAGTGCTTAACAGAATAAATAATTTCTTTCTTTCTTTCTTTCTAATTAGGTTTTTCTTTCTTTATTCTTTTTTTTTCTTTAAATATTGAATCGTTATGGGTCATCGATAAGTCTACAAAGTTTGAAAGAAATCTGACCATTTAAAGCTATGTAATTAAGGCGTGTAATTAGGTTTTTCTTTCTTTCTTTTTTTTCTTTAAATATTGAATCGTCATCGGTCCTCAATAAGTCTACGAAGTTTGAAAAAAATCTGACCATTTAAAGCTAATTAAAGCGTGTAGTTAGGCTGACCATTTAAAGCTAATTAAAGCGTGTAATTAGGTTTTTCTTTCTTTCTTTTTTTTTATTTAAATATTGAATGGTCATCGGTCCTCAATAAGTCTACGAAGTTTAAAAGAAATCTGACCATTTAAAGCTAATTAAAGCGTGTAGTTAGGTTTTTCTTTCTTTCTTTCTTTCTTTTTCTTTGATTATTGAATTGTCATCGGTCCTCAATAAGTCTACGAAGTTTGAAAGAAATCTGACCATTTAAAGCTAATTAAAGCGTGTAGTTAGGTTTTTCTTTCTTTCTTTCTTTTTTTTTCTTTAAATATTGAATTGTCATCGGTCCTCGATAAGTCTACGAAGTTTGAAAGAAATCTGACCGTTTAAAGGTAATCAAAGCGTGTAATTAGGTTTTTCTTTCTTTCTTTCTTTCTTTTTTTCTTTAAGTATTGAATAGTCTTTGGTCCTCGATAAGTCTACGAAGTTTGAAAGAAATCTGACCATTTAAAGCTAATTAAAGCGTGTAGTTAGGTTTTTCTTTCTTTCTTTCTTTTTTTTCTTTAAATATTGAATTGTCATGGGTCCTCGATAAGTCTACGAAGTTTGAAAGAAATCTGACCGTTTAAAGCTAATTAAAGCGTGTAATTAGGGTTTTCTTTCTTTCTTTCTTTCTTTTTTCTTTAAATTTTTAATTGTCTTTGGTCCTCGATAAGTCTACGAAGTTTGAAAGAAATCTGACCGTTTAAAGCTAATTAAAGCGTGTAATTAGGGTTTTCTTTCTTTCTTTCTTTCTTTTTTCTTTAAATATTGAATTGTCTTTGGTCCTCGATAAGTCTACGAAGTTTGAAAGAAATCCGACCGTTTGAAGTGGGTCAAAATCAAGTCCAAAGAGATGTTACAAACATACAGGTGAAGCTATTAATAAAGCGTGTAATGACGAAGTATTACACCTTAGGGGATGAATTTCGAAAAAACCGTGATACACTTATTTCTTGTTTAACTATAAGCTTATATAAGCACAAATTTTCACCCTTACTTCAAAACTGACGAAGTTGCCATACTAACTTGCATCCCCTTAATTAACCATTTAGGGGATGATTTTCCAAAAAAAATGTGTTAAAATTAACTTTTGTTTATAACTATGAATTTACATAAAAATGTTCATGTTTATAACTCTAAAACTGACGAAATTGGTTTGTATTTAAGTGACTTCCAATCGTTATTTTTATCCCTGGGGATGATTTTCCAATATCTTCTGAATGGAATGTCCGATTTGAGTAATTCAAAAAGTTATCAATAGGTATTGAAACAGTTTTGAACATGAAATGATTTATTTGGATAAGGATTAATACGAAGGTATGGTTATCATGGTCTGATGTTGGTCAGCTTTTTTATTGACTTTTAAAATGTAAAAAATGGTTATAGTGACATAACTACAATAGTTGGACATATAGTATCGCGACGTTTTTAGTAGATATTGATATGATCTCTAATATTGTAGAACATTTTTTTGTTCTATCATCAATAGTTTCCGCAGCGTATGCGATGAAAGAAATTTTTAAGCAATTTTTTTTACACCTTGGTTCACGTTATTGAAGTTTTAGCAAAGATCCCTAATTTTTTCTAAAAATAAATATAGCCTATGTTACCCAGGAATAATGTAGCATTCTAATGGCGAAAGAATTTTTAAAATCGGTTCAGTAGTTTTTGAGTTTATTCGTTGCAAACATACAAAAATACAAAAATACAAAGCTTTCCTCTTTATAATATTAGTATAGATACGACAAAATTATATTATTTAGGTGTGTTTTTTGTATATAATTATGGACATTTCTGTGTGTGCGTGAGAGAGGTAACAGTGTCAAAGTAATTTACATTACGATTTCTTGCACAAAATCCTCAAGATTAATGATAAAAATTTGAAAAAAATTAAGCATATGCAGCTTTTGTCCCTCTTTTCAGTCATGTTAATAACTAAAATTCAAAGTAACATGACTTATGCTTTTTTCCACTGAGGGTGCGACACATTGTATCGTTCATGTCACCCACGACACTGCAGTGGGCAGTAGATTTTTACTTATGTATGAGTGTGTAAGAGTTTATCTATCTAATACCTTTAAACGAGCAATTCTTGTATATATATATATTTTCTGAATCTCGGAAACGGCTCCAATGATTTTCATGAAATTTAGTATGCAGGGGGTTTCGGGGGCAATAAATCGATCTAGCTAGGATTCATTTTTAAAAAATGACGTTTTATCCGTGTTTTCAGGCAATGAAAAACGGCTACAATAAACTCTTCCTGACATCTATGGCGAGTAGCTACACTAAAGCTAAAGCAGATGGCGTTGTTAAGCAATACTAAACCGAGCTAAGCTCGGTCATCCGGGTACTTTATTTTATATCTGCTGCTATACATCTGCTATGTAGCAGTGTTTCGTTGTCGTATCGCTGTCGAGTCGTTGTCGTGTGGTCTATTAGAACCGACTATAATATTCCTCCGATGTTTCCGATCCCAAATTCCTTTCGACTGGTCAATGTGCAATGGTAATCCGACTATGCTCGAAATGAGTTCGCTCGAGAGCCCAGATTGTTGTGTTAATTTGCGGTTCCGAAACACTGATACGATCCGAATTAACCAAATAGTATCACTGTATTTTAAACTCAGTTGTGATTCTGGAAGTTAAAACGTGCACATTTGAGTGTTACGCACTCGTACAGTTAATTAATCTTCGTTTTTCCGGATCACAAACTTACCTATTTTTTTAATTGATTCCTGTATAGAGTATCAAGGCATTATTTTGATTAAAAACTTCTTAGTTAAAGAGTGCTTTTTATATATTAGTGCCTATTTTAAATATTATTGTATTGTACTATGCTGTATGATATTTTACCTTACCTACAGTATTTTATTATACAGGGAGTACCTAAAATCTAATCAAATCTAAGCCGGAATTCGTGGTAAAGACATCAATAGAGTTTCCGAAAGGTGGGTTTTATCCAAACGAGCGGATGTGCATTCCATAACTATTCTATAAAAGTTTATTATACCTAATTATAGAAGCATTCTTTTGACGAGAGACTTTGTCCTCTAGTGATAAAAGACTTAAAAAGAATGTAGATTGGTCACAACCTGTAACTATTATCTAAGTGTGGCAGAGTAGGCCTCGAGTGCCTGGAAATATATGAAATAATGTCCTAGAGAAACTCAGTGATTAGTTTGTGTCAAGCAAAAGCTATTATAAAACAGTGCCCAGTTCAGTGCTTGAAGATGTCGTTAGGGAAAACGATAGAGACTGAAGGTAGGCTTAACTGTCATTAGTGTCAAATCTCACCTGTCAAGAGTTTCTCTCCGCTACCGCAGATCCGCCGTGACCATGAATCATCGAGCACATACCCAATAGAGTGGCAATATGGTTCATTAAAATTCCGAAACTGATCAGTGATTTGCCACTAATAAATATCAAGCGCGCGCTCGCGCTAAAACAGTACAGCGCCAACAATCGACCTGTGTACTTCTCCGTATTATTACGAAATATATTCTGATGTACATAAAAATACTTAAAATTTGTAAAAATACTTAAAAATGTTTAAAAAATACCCGGCGCAGTGATTTGGCGAAATTATTGTCAAACAAAATAAATGACATTTCCGCTTTATTGGGTATGTGCTCGATGCCATGAACCAACTCACAGATATGTCTGTGCGCCAACTGGTTCATTTGCATTCAAAATATCCTAGAGTTCAGCAAAATGCAACAGCAATATAAAACCGAGCATGTTCAATCCGAGTGGCCACTCCAAGCGAGCACAATGTGTTAATTTAATTCGCGGTTACATAATACTGACCGATACTCACCATTGTACTAGAATCGGATTTCGGGCACTTTCGTCGAATACGCATTTCAGTTAAAGATATTAATTGTGATAGGTTCAAGACATTACTAATTTATTTACGACAGATGATTTTTACCAACATGGCACATCTTTGCAATTATCAAAAAATAAGTAACTAATTAAAACTAAAAATTACTCAAACGCCTGCCTTGTTGGCAGATCGTAAAAAAAACAATCTGAAATCAGTATTACGACATAAAAAGTAATAAGTAAAAAACACGCATAAAAGTAGATACCTAAACGAGAAGTAAAAGTTATAGTTAATGCAATCGATAAAGTTACCACTTACTACCGTACTACCGCTTACTACCGTAAGTAATAGAGATGTAATGTTTAATCTTGCCGCGTGAAGGAGCGTTATCGGTCGTCGCAGATAAGATCGGAGGACGGAGGACATACCAGATCGCGTCTGTGAGCGCTGCAAGGAACTGCCCGTCGCATTAACTAATGACACTCCCGAGATTTCCTTGATGCTATAGCACAATGGAAACAGCCAGACAATGACCGAATATTTTGTTTGTGTTTATGGTTTGATGTCGTTGTCATTTTTATGGCCAAAAAATATTTTTTGTGGCAGTACGGAGGAAAATACATATATTTTTCGAACATCTATTACTGTAGATCTATCGCTTTGATATTTAAGAAATAACTGCTAGATTAATATAATTATAATTTTAAAGCATTTCGATATGCAAATATAACTTACTGAGAGGTATTTGAAACATAAACAATGATGTGAGACGCGCTATTGAGTATTTTACGATTTGTGTTTCTTTGTTGGTGTCTGAGCAACACTTCCTTATAATGAGCTTACTATAAATTTAATTTGATACACTATTTATCGAATTTTATTGTTAACTATGAATGCGCACAGTCGACTAGGTTGACTCAAGTGTTTATTTTTTTTTCAACTACTTTGTAAGCCGAATCAAGATAGGCCTTTTTTAGCATTTCTACTGGGTTCTATAGATCGATTGATGAGCGTAAGCAATCGACGCTTACAATCGTTTGCGAAAGTCTAAATTGGCAACTTGGCTAGCATTTAGCGAGACACTGTAAAAACGATTAGTTCTATTCTATCCCCTCGAACGCTTCGATAATCTTTTTTATAATTAGTATACCAGATGATCCTACTATTGGTCCCAGAATACACATCTATCTACCCACTCAATACAAAGTCGTTTTAGTTCATTTGAGGGCGGGTAATCACCATTGGAGGGCCGATAAGGCTCGTGAGGACACTTCAATTGACTTGTCGTTATTATGAGCCTTAACGTTTCATATCTACGTCCATTCTCCCAGTAACCGAGTTTAGCTTGATGAGTTTATCTCTGAATGTCTATAGACCTTTATATTAAGAGGCAAAGGCCCCTCTGCTATTCAATTGATTTATTTATATATCATCAGGCATTGATGATAAACTTTGGTATTGTCAGCGTAGAAAAGTTTTGAATTGAGTAATAATGAAACATCGTTGTTAAAATTATGTAAAGCGTAGGTGAGTTTACCTAGGGGGAATTCGCTTTTCGACCACTTCGTGGAGTTACCACCTTTGAAATCCGAAATAAAAATGTAATTACTAAATCAATTTGTATTTAGGGGTACAGCTATCAAGACTTAGGTACCCGAAGCGAAGCGGTACTTCTATTATATTATACTTAGCTAAACAAAACAAATGCATCCATGCTGTCCTCGGTATGGACAATTTCGAAGCGATCTTTAGATTGAAATATGTATATTTGAATGTTATTTCGGGGCCCCGAGTATTATGGCTCGTTGAAGTTGAATAGTCAGCGTTTGGAACCCTGTTATAAGAATAGGGAATGAGTTATTACGTTTTTCGAGTAGGCACTTCTGTCTATTGTCGACGGAACGGAATAGACTAGATAGAAATATGAAAATAGGAAGACTAGTTATAAAAGCTATGTTTTAAAACCTCTATATCGGTAGTTACCTACTCGCATATCTACAGATTCAATAAAATTTTCGTTTGAGAAGATAATAACACTACATGTGTAATTTTCACAAGGGAGTGTCTGTAAAATATATTACAATCAATTACGACGACGATTTTTATTTATCAATTTTTGTTTTTAAATTCAAGGTTATTATTTTTATAATGTTTTTTCATGAATATTAAGGTTCTATCTATGAAATAAAATTGAATCCTAAAATTCAACATTCAGTCAACTTCCTAATTACAGGTCGACAATTCTTGTACAGAACATGTACACACGCAATAACTTTCAAATAGCAGTAATATAATAATTTGGTACGTATACAATCCAAATTAATGTCATTATACAATTATAATAAAATACTTATTATTATTACTAATTAAAAAAATATTTGATTAAAATAGTCAAAAATATATAATTAACAATTCGAATAGTTATTCATCTGGGACTTAAATAACTGCCTCAGGCAAATGTCGAAAAAAAATCTCAGTTATTTGAAATCCAAAACGTTTCACTCTCTTAAAACGGTAGCATATTTAAATTATGTCTTCAACTTTCTGCATTACGTAAGAGAAATAAAACGACTGAAAACTTGTGAAAGCATTCTTTGCTGTAGGGACACTTTTAGTTCTACATTCATTAACTATGTACACACAAATTACTCTGTACGAGTCCATCCATCCATCTATCAGCTTCTGGAGGTCTACTGCTGGACATAAGCTTCCTCTAACAAGCAACACTCTGACGCGGCCCTTTACTCTAAAAAAATCCTAAAACTAAAAAATATGGCTTTCAAAAATCCAAAAATGACGTGCATAAGTGTATCACTGATACCTATATGAATAAAATATTTTGACTTTGACTTTTTTTTTCATTTATTTGTATCAACAAATGGTTAACACGAGACTTTGAATACTGTTTGTGTAATTGGTTATAAGTATAGAGCCCTAAACGTAAAAGTACTAAAAAGCGAGTAGGAAAGGAAAGAAATAGTAATTGAGCAAGTCACTTGAAACAAATTGGTCACTGCAGTCTTTAGGCATACTAAATGCATGGCACGAGCATGACTGCACAGTTTGTCGCAATAAAACCCCGCCTTGATTCACGGCAGAAAAAGGAGCGGCAATGTTCCAGGGGAATCAAATTAAGGTTTTACCTGGCCTAGGTAAAACGAATAAAAATACATTAGTAATTTCACTTTGACATGCACGATTAAATATTGCTAATAATTAAATACAAATTACGTAAAAATGCTTTGATTGCTCTTTGCGAAATAATTGTTCAGATTAAAATACATATATTATAATAACTTTAAAATTTTAGCTAATCTTAATTTAATGCTAACTAGGTACAGTTTTAAATTTTAATTGTAATTGTTTAGAAAATCAAAGTTGCCCTAACCAGAGTACCATTTTAACGTGAAATAAAGCCTAACTTTTTATGTATTATAATTAGGTACTAAATCTGTTAGTAAGCATTATTTCATTGATAAATTAATTACATCTTATTATTAATTATAAACAATTAATTAATGGTATAATAAAATAAATTACTCATTCATGCGCGAGTTCATTCATGAATAATCAGATTTATTTCAAAAGTTGTAAGCATAACTCCGCAGCACAGCAATTCAAAATGTTTTAAAACCCTAAAAGTGTTCCCCGTTTTGCACAAACAGCGGAAGCGTATTCAAATTACGTCTTAAAATTCCCGCGAGAACAAAAGGAAGAAAAACAAGAAGACTTAGGAGTCCCCAAGATAATATAAAACCGTTATCAGTATAGCTTAATAGACATCTTTTCTACAGCACGCGAAAAAGATGTGTGATTTTTTTGTTACAATATGTGTTAATGCTATAATATAAACGCTTGCTTCTTTGTTATTGATAATAATTATTGACGATTTTGGTTCCTTGTTTTGAATATTCTCCCAGTCAAACAGCTTGAAAAACCTTGCTCTATAGAATTAGTATACCTAATGTTAGCACATTCAATCATATTTAAATGGGGTAGAAGCGATGCATTCTCACAAAATACCGTAGCCTCTCTATATTATGTGCCTTCGTATTGTATGCGAATAGCAATTCACAAGGTTTTACTAGCTAAAGCTTCACAATAAACGATAGCCTCCTATAAAAATTATATGTGCTTTTTATAATTCTTTTGCTGTTAACTATAGTTTAACTTGAGTTGATTTGGTCGGTTATCAAAATCGTTCTTAAAAATTCTTTAAAAATCTATAAACCGTTTGTAAAGTGATCTTTTCAGCTTACAAAAACATCGGAACCATAAATTCAAATCGGGCCCTAAAACTGGAGACATTCGAGAAGTAAGAAAACAAGAACCCCTGGAGTTTGTAAGTGTTACTTAAAGTACTAAGTACAAAATAATAGCGTTATCAGTAAGGCTTACGAAGCATCCAGCCACCCCGTGCAGTGTGACGTAAAAAAATGGTCGTTCTTGAATAAGTCTTCGCTCTGAAATGTAAACTAAGCGTTTAAAACTGGTTATTTTGTCAGGTTTATTGTTACACTTCATTTTGAATATTTATCTAACAGTTACGAATTGAACTTAGGTAGATAACTCATCTGTAATTAACTGATAGACCTTGAAACACCCGAAAACTCTATATTAATTTGAAACAACACTCTCAAAACTCCGAAAACAGGAGGTTCACCTATAAATGTAGTCTAATAGTTTTATTTATCTTTCACTCAGCATAGTCTAGTAGCAGAGGACCCAGTATAGAAATGTCTGATATCGGTAACACACAAAACGTCAATCGACACAACTTTTATGTCTTACCGACATCCCTAATTCCTCAGTTCTGCAGTAAATTACCCTGGTACAGGGAATAAACCACAAATTACTTCGACCAGAGCACTCAGGCACCAATTCGCCCTGACAGTACAAATTACTCGTATGTCCTTCACTCCAGAGCCAATAATTTATCAGACTTCCGATAGTGTCAGGCCAACTGAGGCCATTAGTATACCATCTGCATTGTAAACATGCTCCAGATGCATTATTATATTACATCAATAATGCTTAAGTCCGAAGCACGTTGTGATAGCTGTTTTGGCGTTATATGGAAATATATAATTACGTGTAAAAGCATAATTACTGAACTTTGTTGACACTATTAGAGTGTCAATTTCAATGTTCAATTATAGTGTCTATTATAATGTCAAACTATTTATATTAGTTTCAATATGTAGTAAGTAGTAGATTGGTACATAATAAAATTCTATCATATTATAGTACATTATGATACAAGTGTGGTATGTTGGTCATTACACTCGAGATGATATTGCACAGCGCGAGCCGAAGGCGAGTGCTGCAAGAAAACCGAGAGTGTAATGACCAAACCTCACGTGTATCATACGACGTTTTTCAACACACTTACGAGTAAAAAAACAAATTATTTGTACTCAAATAAACAATGCTCACAGATCAGACGGAAAGTTTGTTAAAAATGGCGCGCTCCGCACTGTTGTTCTTTTCTGCGCGCGGCGTGTTAGCTATGCGCGCGCAGATTGGAGCGTAGGCACGAACAATTACGCTAAACAGCCAAAACGAAAAATGTAAAAAAATCTAATATATATGTATTTATGAATTAGTTTCACGTTGAATTATTAATTAAAGTAAATAAGTTGTTGAAAATTTATCATATTCAAGGTGGTACACTTCTTTTTTTTTCAAAAATAGTGTTATTTTTAGTCTTATGTTGAAACGAAACGTATCTATGTCAAAACTTTTTTCCGAAATTTAAAAATAAAACTAAAACCCGGCTAAGTTATGAACAAATAGAATGCATAAATAATATCTTTCAGCAAGGTACAAACTTAATTTGATGGAATATAAAAAAAAACATGAGAGGTGTCAAGGGACACCCGGATGGAACGAAGTTCCTTACTATTTAAGTATTGTTTTGTTGTACAGCGCCATCTCTGTAAAAGAAAGTTGTACAGCGCAGCGCCATCTCTGTAAAACTCTCTGAATCACTTCAAAAAAAGTGTCGTCATTCGTAAGAATCAAAAAGTGTTGTAATTTTCCGTCTAGCCCCCTTTCACAACGCGCGATAAGGAACTTCGTTCCAATAAAACACTAGTGCGATCAAGAAAAAAAAAAACACAAGTTTTTAATACCATGGTTTATGAGTGTAAAAGCCATGTGATAAAAACCAATTTATGAGCAAGGGTGTTGAAAATATTATTAATGTGACAGTTTGGATGTTTGTTAATCTTTTACGAAAAAAGAACTGATCAGATCATCATGAAATTTAATACACAGGTTGATCATGATCTGGGATAACATATTATTCTAATATCCTAGTACATACGTAATAAAATTGACAAATCTGGAAATTAAGAATAATAGGATTAGTTTAATATTAGTATACGTCAATGTACTTAGATGGGTAAACAAGCTAAAGGGGATTAGTGTTTAAGATCAAAGCTGAATCCCTTCTTTGACAACAAGAAAACAAGTAAGCCACTAACATACCTAGCATAATTGCATAGCCATCATAACATGATTCGAGCATAACTTTAATAAAACCCGTATTTTGGCGAACCACATCTTTCGCTGTTATAATTACCGCTTGCTCTCCGGTAATGTTAATGTCTGTAATTCGCGGCTTCACTCGCCGGCCGGAAATATCGTTGAAACATATTTATTTGTATTACTTTGAACAGAACAATAAAATACAAATTTTAAAAGGTTTGACTACGATATTTGATGATAGTTATAATATAATATTAACCGAATTCAAAAAAGGAGAAGGTTCTCAATTCAAGTGTAGTTTTTTTGTATGTTTGTTACTTCAGAACTTTCGACTGGGTGAACCGATTTTGATGATTCTTTTTTTATCGAAAGCTGGTGCTTGTGATATTGTGGTCCGTCAAATTTGAGTGGGATCTGAAGGGTAGTTTTTGAGTTATGCCTAATTTTGAAGTCGGTTATTTTTTGTGAAGAATAATTTTGATAGTCATATTTTTACCTATGGCCATCACCGATGCCTTTGATCTTAAGGTCCATCTTATTCTTATCTATCTTATGGTCGTCTCATCAATTCGCTTTTATGCTTGTCACGCTAAAGACTTACCTATCAAACGTCTATGGCACGCACTTAGAATAAATAATAAAGGCACGCAATACAGAAGTCAGTGGAAACAGCAACTCCGAGTAAGGAGTAAGTAAGTAAAGAGTTCTCGATATGAAAAACCATTAATCAAATAAATTAAGACGGTAATAATAAAACTTTGGTTTAAACAATACTTTCAAGCAATTAATGTAAATTTCAAATTTGAAACCAACGACGAACCGAATGGCGCGATGGTTACCATGCCGGACTGTCGTTCGAAGGGTCCTGGGTTCGATTCCCAGCGAGGCAGTTTGAATGATGAGTTTAAATGTCTATTCTCGGTCTGGGTGTGTGTGTTCTTGTCTTTGTGTGTTGTCCATGGCTCTCACGACACAGAGAATAATGTGGGGCTATGTGTGTGTGCCGTTGAAATGAATTGAAATAATCTTTTATTCATGTATGTTCTCGTATGACGTATCACTGATTCAATATAATATTGTACTTATGAACGTCATTTTTGAAGTAAAGCTTCTTTAGGCGCAACGAGAGTAACTCAGATTATTTTTCGGACGAAAGTATTCGAACAGAAATAAGGCTCTATAGTCTATATTCTGTTGAATGTCAAAAGAAAACAAAACCATAAACAAAATGACATACATAATTCTATTATGATTACATTGTATCTGTGACCACAGAGTACTTAATCACTACGTGTCTGTGACAAGTCTATAGATCAAATAATTATCATGTGGTAACGAATAACGGTATTATTAATGGTAATTATAGCTTTATATTCGTTTTTGTATATAGCTGGTCATTTCCACGTATCCTTATCATTTAAATATTCATAATGCTGTAATAACCCTTGCCTACGAGTTGAGTTCTTACACGTTTCTTGAAAGATTCTTATTTATTTGTTAACGTTAGGTGTTTTCGTGGAGTCCTCTTTTGTAATTAAAGTTTCTTAAGTATTTATGTTTATACAACAGATCCTGAAACTTAATTAAACGAATTTGGGCCTAATGGAAGCCCGCCCACATATGAAAACTTTATTCGGGTTCAAATAGGGTTTCCAATAACAAATTAATCCATTTTGGACGTTTAAACATTGGCCGTTGTTGCCAACAACGCGGCTTCGACCTTTTGTACAAAGTTTGAAGTTGACAATCTCTATTGTATGACCCTCCATTAGGTACGGAAATGGGAGTAAGGTTGAAAGCCTACGCATACACTTAAAACAGAATTAATTTAAACAATGGTTCCTTATAATACGTTACTAGTTTCTACTCGAGTGATAACATAACGAAATAACGCCTATAAACGTCCTAATTATCCCAGGGTAACATTCAACTGGGATAAAATCTATCCTTTTTTGTCCAATTCATGAACTAAATGAGTGCCAAGTTTCATCTTAATCCGTACAAACGGATAGCGCGTGATGTAAATACAAACATCCAGATATCCGAACATATTCACAAAATTTCACATTTTATGTTATTTGTAGGATTACATTATCTGAAAGTAATTTATTGCCTTTCGTATAAAATATTTTGTTCTCTTGTCATTGTCTTTTGTATTGTGTCATGTATTTGTGTTTGGCCATGTCGCCGCCAGTATATGAAATAACATTATGTTTTACGTATGCAAGTGGAAAGTATTATATGAAGATTTCAAGATGTTTTTATTTTTATTTTAGCTAATCCAAAGTGCGGGCCCAAGTTAGCTATACTATTTTACTATTTTGATGGCGGTTTGTTTATCCCTTTACTGTAGAAGTCTGCTGGACGGGAGGCGATGAAGTCAGCGAAAGCGTTTTGTTCTGCCTCTCGGCTCGGGTGTTGAACTTTTTCCCACTTAAAAAATAAAAAAGTAGAAATTAGAATTGCGCGCCAATCCATACATAATTAAATCTGAAAATGCTAGTTATAAATCTCCAACTTCATAGGTAAAGACCTATTATGATGCTTACATCAAACGGTTTGTAGAATACCTTACCTTGTGAAATACTACATTATTTCATAAACATCAAACCACATACTAAGTACTTATACTTAATGTAATATTTCACAAAGTAAGGTATTCTACAAATCGTGAAAGAATCTTGTATAAAACGTTAAATTACTATTTTACTTAAACATCTGTTAAGACAAAATTAGACCATGGTTCAAAATATTGAATGACGACTATTTCAATGGGAGTTTGTGATGAGTTTGTAGTTTGCACGCTACATCTCTTGCGGCCTAGTTTCTGTAAACAAGTTCACTGGACGGTAGTTTACAAACTGTTCAGGCTTTCATACTACATGACGCACCCTACTTGTCTCATCAACAACAGTATACGATAAGCGATGAAACTATATCTACGATGTACGATACGATAAGCGATTGAATACTGAAAATTGTGTTATTGGCCTAGTGTGGGGCTACGAGAGTGTACAAGGCAACTGACGCGCGCTAACATGTACTTGCATTTGCATGTTCACGACATTGATTTCGACCAATACCCGTCAAGTTCAATTATGAATTAGAAATAGCCAATCACAGCGCATTTTGATGTCCCCCGCAAGCCGCACCTTCCGCAAAATTTTGTGAGTTCAAATTAAGAAAATTTCACTTATAAATGCGGTATCTATTGGGGGTAATCTGTGGTCTGAGGTTAGTAACGGATTCACAGAGGGTTCGCTCTGTAATTGGCGGGAAATGCCAAGATAGATTCGCTTAGTCCGTACCTAGATCATCTTGCTTTATGCCTGACCACGAACCTCTATAGAATTTTTATCTACGAAAAGACACAAAACTTATTTTAGCTTTGAGTGTTTACGGAATCACAGTAATTAGTTTTAAAACGGGAAAATGAGACACGGGTAGTGAATGTGTAGTGTCTTATTAATTGTTAAATGAATAAGCTAATAAATAATGCGTCATGGACTCATGGATGCGTAAACCGTCATGGTTTTGTATAAATTCCTAATAATGTATTAAGTGTATTAGTTATGTATTGATATGCTTGTATTGATTGTATTGATTGGCTTGTACGTAAATCTCAGCAACAACCAATTTGTTTGCGATTTCACTTATGTATTATACGTATATGTATAATATAAACTTAGGTTTCAATTTAGTGTTTGTTTTATTCTAATGAGTCCATCCATCCATCAGCCCTTGGAGGTCCACTGCTGGACATAGGGCTCCCTTATATAGCGTCACTCTGACCAGTTCTGAGCCTTCTGAATCCAGCGGATGCCCGCTGTCTTCTTGTCGTCAGTCCACTTGGTCGTGGGGCGTACCTCCGTTTTCCAAGACGTGAGCGCCATTCGAAGATCTTTCTTCCCCAACGGTTATCAGTCCTTCGAACTATGTGGCCAGCCCATTGCGACTTTAGCCGGCTTATTCGTTTGGCTATGTTGGTTATCCTAGTTCGTCTTTTCTTTTCTAGTTCGATTTCATCATTTCTGACGCTATCGCGTAGCTAGAAATACCGAATATACCTCTTCTTAGCTCGCTGTGTGACTGTGAGCTTATGGATTTTAGTACGTAAATAATAATAGGTAATAATAACGCTTCACACTCATAGCCCCACACTAGGATTCCCTGTGTCGTGGGTGCCATGGACAACACACAAGACAAGTACATTAAAAGTAATGGTAATTAAAAAAAACAATACACACGTTTTATCAATTATGAACTATCTTGCTAATTTTCCAAAGCAAAGCAAAGGTAGTTCCAGTTACTAGTGTGATAATAAAGTTACGAAGGCCATATTTTCCGTACGCTAATTGGCAGATTTATGAAGAGGCGGAAATATACATCAAACATACAACAAACATACCGTTGAGGCATCTAAACGTCAACATATACATGTGTAATACGGCCTTAATATTTACAAGGACTCTAGAAGCTTACAAGTAGTCGTATTTCCGTGTAGGCACCCAACGGTTATGGTATATTGACGTTAGTAACCTTCAAATACATGATTAATATGAAGTATAAATTTTGTTTAGTATCTACAGATCAATAGTAATAAGAATCATTAAATTAAGGGCTCAAAACCGGACAGCTTATGCAAATCCTAAGAGAGGCAGCTGTGAGTGCGGACGCTAGGTGGATGGGTGACCGCTAGCGGCAAAAAAATCTTGAGCGTTTTCGTGCTACGGAGGGCACGTAGAGCCGTTGATCTTGATCAATAGATGGATGTTAAGCTATGTCGGATGAATCCAGACGGCATAAAAACTTCCTACAAAATTCAAAACTCCGTATTTTTTACAATTTTAACTACAGATTGGAAAGTAAAGCATATCTTCAAAGTAAATCGGATTTACCACATTTTATTACGTAATCTACATGTTTACCTCAATAGCATTTACCCAGTAAAGGCTTTGTCACTATGGCAAGTACTTTGATCTTTAGCGACGGTAATTAAATAATTCGTAATATCTTACATGCCTACGTCTATGAGTACCATACACGAATTCCTCAGATATTCAATTTGTATAAATTAAAGGAAACTTCAACGCTAGTTTATTAAGATAATACAAGGATAAATAATAGTTAATTATTAATAGGTTAAGTAAAGAAGTGATACTCGTTACTAGTGACTGTTTTTATTTAGTTTTCCTGTTCGTGTGTGTTCAGAATTGCAACTAAGGGTGAAATATTTAAAGGATATTTAGGCTTTGATCGCAATTAAATTAAAATTATCCGAAAACTAAAAAATATATAAACAAAAATAACGATTCAAAATCAACATTACTGGCCATTAAAAATAGTAAGAAAAATACATAATAACAAGAATATTCAAAGTAGTTAGTTGTATTTCTTAACCAGTGTACTTTATAACATCCAATTACTTAAGGCTTACATAACTCTCAAAGAGCAATATATCAGGGGTAACGTGTTATTCAAAAACAACCCTAAACTATTACACGGTTGGGTGCCGAAACTCAACAGCCGAAGTGTTTTTGTCCGTATATCATAAACTTGGAAATAGGATGTTTGTCATACGCGAATAATTAAGTCATAAAATATGAACAGCTCATATCCAAGTTTTGGCACCAAATTAATTAATCTCCCGTGTAATCGCAAGACGTGTACATTGATATTATAATATTAAAATTTTATCGGAGCTAGTTTTGGAATGGGTATTGTTCTCAAGTTAGTACTCTGCCCGCGGCGTTGCTACTTATCGATACCGTCACATGGTTTTAGGTTTTAGTTATTTTTGTAACGAAACGGCTATTTTAATTAAGGTAGCGTTTGTAAAGATATGACTTGTAATAGTTTAGATGCTTGACTCTTTATGAGATATGATAACTTTTTGATGTACTTAGAGCTTTTTGTCTGGGCAACATTTTACATGAAAATGTTTTTGGTGAGATATAAAACACACAATGGGTTCTAAATGGAGCTATCTGTTGATTACCAACCGAAAACAATTGAAAACAACGGAAAAGGATACACAGATCCTTATTATTATTAAATTAAACAAAAATAAAATAAATCCCTTTGGTCGATCGGGTGGACTTCTGTGGTCTGCCTGATATAGTTATTACCTCCGTAGTTTATCTATGGTCGTTTATCTGGGGGCACGGCAGTGACCCCGCCAAGTCGAGCAGAAAAGCGACACGGCCGTACCATTATTTTCTTGAAGCAGTTCAGGCCATTTTGAACC
Organism: Thymelicus lineola; assembly: GCA_963932265.1. Classification (NCBI taxonomy): domain Eukaryota; kingdom Metazoa; phylum Arthropoda; class Insecta; order Lepidoptera; family Hesperiidae; genus Thymelicus; species Thymelicus lineola. The sequence continues at coordinate 5,875,201 of OZ010692.1, read as the reverse complement.
CCCCCATAACTTCGTTGTATATATGTCTAGAAGCCTGAATTTTCAGTAACCAAGTAGGCATTGTATAAACACGGTATACTTCAATTTTCATTCAATTTGAACGAGTAGTTTAAGAATTATAACTAGTCAAATTTCTTAATTTTGTCACTGACTGACTAACTGCCTGACTGACTGACTGACTGATTGACTGATTGACCGATCATCAAAATTCTAAGGCACTTCTAGCAAACATAGAAGCTTGAAATTTAGAACACAATTAGTGTTTAGTGTTAAGTCCAGATAAATCGAAGTCTTCCGGTAGAGACGTCTAACATAATAAAAAAAAATTAAAATGGCGGCCATTCCGAAAGGAAGAAAGCTAGACCCCATATATGTCAATAAAATATATTTCATGAACTTACATGAACTTAAAATATCGCTAGGTGGTCGCTGGACACACTTTATAATAGTAGTATTACACTCAATAAAATTCGACAATTTAACGCCTGATGTCATTAATTATCCGTAAGTACCTACCTACAATTTACTAGTCCATTACTTTCATTACAACATTAAAAAGATTACATCTTTAAAATTCAAACGACTTTACTCAATTTCATGTTCCAACGAGGTATGGTAAACACTAATGAACAGATTATGCGAACGACAGATACAAGGCAACTTTGTAAACGATAAACGCGACTAATTTTTCGCCGAAGCTTGAAAGCAAAACATTGAATTTTGTGTACCTAATATCAAAAGCGTAATAACTGCTACAATATCTGCAATCTATATTGATACTTTTGTTCATTGTACAAGATTGAATTTAGCTTGCAATTGTTGCTCGCAACTGCTGTTAGCCCAATACGGCTAATACAGTCATTGATTAGTTTACAGTTCACAATTACCTCACTAACAGCGAAATAAGCCTATATAGCTCTGTGTTGCTTTTGTAGCATCAACGATAGTGCAATTTGCATCTATAAGCGATCGAGAGCCGTTGGTAATACCTAATAATTAGAATCACAAATTCCTACTTGTTAGGTATTCAATTACCAGGCAGTCAGTACTCATAAAAAAACTTTGTTTTAATAATCATGTTTACGTACTGAATGATTACACTTAGTTCGTAAATGCAAATTTTAGTTAGTGAATATTACTGAATTTATAATAAATAGTCTTATCCTAACTAATCATAACATCATAAACCTACATTTAGGTACTAAAGTGAGTAAATAATATAATAATATTGTTAAAAGTCACACTTCTTATAACCTTAGTCCTTTTTCACACTTTACTAAAATGTGTGACTTAAGTTTTCTATTATTGCACGGTAAGCTATTTAGCGCCCAAGCGTAGGGAGAATGCAAAATGCCGTGCAATAATAAAAAAACATGAGAGGTGTCAAGGGACACCCGGATGGAACGAATTTCCTTTCGATTTAAGTATTGTATTGTTGTACAGCGCCTATACAGACTTAAGATATTTAGTTTGGTTAGTTGCGGATAGATGGCGTTAGTAAATTAATTCTGAATCACGCTATCAACTTATACTTGTAACATACGTAAGTTCAAGGAAACTATTAATTTTTTTTGAATTCGCTCTGGATACTTAGTTTAATTTACCTTATATAGTTACGCAGTTTCTACAGCGCCATCTCTGTAAAACTTTCTGAATCACTTCAAAAAAAGTGTCGTCATTCATTCGTAAAATCAAAAAGTGTCGTAATTTTCCGTCTAGCCCCCTTTCACAACGCGCGATAAGGAACTTCGTTCCAAAAACTCAACGTCACGCATGTAGAAAAGGGCTTCTCTACACGTGGAAAAGCGTGACCTAGCGGGGTGCAGGTTAAGATCATATAAAATTTATTACGAAAGTTGTCACAATGAACGGTTATGGGTTGCAACGATGAAAAATAATCGTTTTATTATTAGATGGCATCAACCCATAGCCTAGAGGTTAGAACCTTGGTCTCCCGAACGCGGGGGCCCGAGTTTAAATCCTAGCACGCACCTCTGATTTTCAAATATTATGTGCTTCGGTGAAGAAAAACATCGCGAGGAAACCTGCACACCGGAGAGTTCTCTATAACGTTCTCAAATGTGTATGAAGTCTACCAATCCACACTTGGCCAGCGTGGTAGACTATACAGTACTGTACAGGCCCCCTCACATTGTAAAAGGAGACCCCGAGCCCAGCAGGGGGACAATTATGGGTTGTTGCTTTGCTTTCAACCCATTAATGGCCCACTACTGAACACGCGTCTCTCCTTTTTAGGAGGCCTAGAGCATATTCCACCACGCTGTCGCGCTGCTCCATTACGGATTGGTGGAGGGGATAGTGACCAACCCGAAAGTTTTAATGCTGCTCGGGGACATTCGACACGGCTTAACGACTGTTATCTTAGGATAACATCCGAGATCTACGGCTTTACGTGCCCTCCGAAGCACGGAAGCTCTCAATATTTATTTTGTTACTTGCGGTCATCCATCCAACTATTAGATAAACAGACTTAGAACATAAATTAGAACCTATTCCAAACTGCTTAATTTTGTTATGAGCAAAGAGCATTCTGACCGAATTGAGGTCGTTAACCCAATCGCAATCAATTTGAGCAACGATGCCCCATATATTGTACTAATAGGCCTCAGGGCATCTCATTAGGCGTATATTGACTTTGGTTTATTATAATTCTCGTATTGATTCATGCGATATCATTTGCAGTACCAACATGTATAGTCAACAACCACCCCATGGCGCGTCTTCATTATTATGCGCGAGTGGGATGATTTAAGTAATAAATAAATAATGTCTTGCTATGTCGTCAGTACCCAGTACGAGCGCAAAATGTAAATTTTTGGTCGTGTTTATTTGCGAGATATTAAGTGAAGGGTATCATTAAACTGAAAATAATAATTCGAAAAGTGACCTTTTTTAGGGTTCCGTAATCAAAAAGGAACCCCTATAATTTCGCCATGTCCGTCCGTCCGTTCATCCGCAGCATAGCGCTGAGAGCCTTAGCGATAGAAAGCTATAATTTGGCAAGGATGCATTTATTAAAATTATATTTAAACGGTTTAAGTTACGCAAAATTCATGTATGATGAATTGTTTCGGAGAGGGAGAGAGAGGTGCGAGTAGGAGGGGAGTCGGAGGGGAGTGGGAGGGGAGGAGAGGGGATGGAAGGGGGAGGGGAGGGAGAGGGGAGGAATTAATGTAAACTTGATTTTGTAAATGATTTTGCATACCCTACCCGAAGTGAGTAATTATTACTAATTTAGGCAATTATACTTACTATAAGTATAATTATAATTACTTCAATCGACATAAATTATTATTTACTAACCAAGCTTAATACGATGTTATACAAAAGCAAAATATTATGTTTATGAAATATATATTTTTTTATAGAACTTTAAATTACAACAATTATTTATTATTTAGAAACGAATTATACATTAATTAAATAGACATATTTAATAGATATTTGACACACAGGTCATAATTACAAACAAAAATGTTACAGTAATATTTCATATTAAAATATTGCCTCAAAAATTTTAATTAAAAGATATACCCGTATGCCGTCTTTAGGGTGCGCCCATATTGTGGCGGGCGATTAAAATTGTTTACACAGCTAATGAAAACACCATGACGTGACGTTGCAGAAACCGGTGCTCTTCGCCGTAATTACTGTGGCCTTTATATGTCACGATACTACTATTATATAATTATACGATATGTGTATCGTACATGTAGCAGAAGGAGGTATTCTATGGTATTGGTTATGAAATAATATTCCTTTTACTTTGCACCATGGTATATTTCCAGTTCTCCTAACATTCACATCAATATTCCAAAGTACTTCAATACTACGTGATCAATAATAATCTGTTCTACATTCTTGACAATTCCCTAATCTAAATATGACATGACATTTCTTATATGCCAGCCTCTGCATCAGGCAAGCGCTGTAGAATAAAGAGGTCCGTCCCTGGACCTTCACTGGAGATTCATGGCCTCACCGATACGGCTATCCTGACGTGCGCTCGTCCTCGTGCGCGGATTAATTTATCTTGGTTCGTCATCACTGGATCAAAGCATGTGGTCTGCTCTAACTGCTGGGTCCGAAACACGTTGTTTTTGTGTTCACTCACGCGGCCATCGCTGACGACCCGCGCGGCCTCGTGTGGATAATAAGAATTCTGTAAAAATAGTCTCAACAGTATCTTGCTCAGCTATTCTGACTACATTAACCTCACTCATATTCATTTTTATCATTCATCATTATTAATTTATAGTCAAGAATAATTCGCTCATTAAGTCTGATATTTTTTAAATGTGGACACTTAAAACATAGTGGAGAGAACTATGGTCTGGCCATTTGGTTACCAATCTGGTTCATAAAACTCTACGAAACGTCGCAATTATGTCATTGTCGTCTGGTCCGGTTCAAACCCTGCAGACTCCTGGCCCAGTCTCTCCAAGACTCTTCAGGTACATCGCCCCTTCAGTTCTATGCTGGCCCGGACTCTATTCACACTTCTTTCCTTTTTTTTTCTTTTTTTTTGACACCTTTTTTACATCCTTTTTTTACTCAATTTTTTTTTTGTAATTCCATTTTGTTACTAAGTACTCTTTTTTTTACCTTTCATTTTCACTTTTCTCTTTTTTCACTCTTTTTTACACTTTTTTTTAGTAGGTACTATTTTTTTTACCTCTGTTTTTACTTTCCTCTTTATTTTTTCTCACTTTTTTTTACAATAGCCATTGTTGCGACACATTAAATCGATATCATCATATCATCATCATTAAACCTTCTTTTACTATACTACCAGACCGACCATAGTTTCTCTACGTGACTTACACCTGCATCAGACATGTCTCCAAGCAAACCATCGGTTTCAGTGTTAGCTCCTGGGTCTCTTGGTTTCACGTGGTAGATCATTATTTCATGTTTTATCGAATTTCCGCAACTGAAAAATAAATAAGGTTAATTTGACTCGTATGATATCAGGTTACTCGTATGATAACACATTTGATGCTAGACTAAGGCTACTTATCTGCGATCCATACTCCTTCGGTCATCATGACACATTGGATGGCTTGGTTTATATGAACTCTAGTACAACTGAGTCGCATCACTACGTTTTGCATTGTCCACGTCGATTATATTATGAACTTCCACATTCTCATTTCATCGCGTTTTGTATTGTTTCATTTCTCATTGCAAAATTTTCTTCAAATGTCATCCGAACTAGTGTCATTCCTCATTTATTTTCCGATTTGTGGGCATGTTTCGTCCATCACTTCTGATGTAGCAGAAGGAGGTATTCTATGGTATTGGTTATGAAATGATATTCCTTTTACTTTGCACCATGGTATATTTCCAGTTCTCCTAACATTCACATCAATATTCCAAAGTACTTCAACACTACGTGATCAGTAATAATCTGTTCTACATTCTTGACAATTCCCTAATCTAAATATGACATGACATTTCTTATATGCCAGCCTCTGCATCAGGCAAGCGCTGTAGAATAAAGAGGTCCGTCCCTGGACCTTCACTGGAGATTCATGGCCTCACCGATATACACATAAAATTCTTTTTATGCCTATATGATACGAAACTTTTATGCACATGGGTATTTTGAATTATTATATATTTTACTAGCTTTTGCCCACGGCTTCCGCCGCGGTAGGGATCGATTTTTTTCAAATTCCGCGAGAAGCCTGCACTTTTCTGGTATAAAAAGTAGCCGGTGTGTTAGTTGCAGGGTATAAGGGGCCGTCCATTAATCACGTGATCTTTTTTTAGCATTTTTTAACCCCCCCCCCCTCCCCCTTGGTGATATGTAGTGAGGTTTAAGACTACCCCCCCCCCCCCTCCCCCAACATCACGTGTATTTTTCCTTTCTTATACTCTGCAAAAAGGTCTTTATACAGATCACCTACTTTCGACATTGTTTTAATCCAAAACATGCCGAGCCGGGCAGTCGGTGGCGGCGCGTGAGGCCTTCGTTCGTTGCCTGGCAACGGCAAGTCAAAGTCACACTACACGCTGCTTTTCTATTTAAAAATCGCGCGTTTGACGAAAAAATAAATACACGTGATATCTTACTACACCCCCCCTCCCCCCTCGTGATATTTTCGTGATTTTTGTCAAACCCCTCCCCCCCCTTTCAAGCCTCACGTGATTAATGGACGGCCCCTAAGCGATCTCCATTCAAGATTTCAGCCCAATCGGTTAAGTAGTTGTGGTGTGATTGAGAAACAAACATCGAAACATCTTCACAAAGTTTGTGATATTAATAGGATTTATAATATTAATAGTATATTAATAGGATTAATAAATGAGCTGGCGTGTCGTCTTTGACCAACGATAACTACAATTTTATTTGAACATAAAGAAAGAGTACAATGATTGGCCCTTGGTGCATAAAGATTGAACCACCAATTATGATATATTAAACAAAACAATGTTTGTTAACATATAAGAAATCACCAATTTAAATAAAAAATAAAACTAAAAATACAAAAAGTTTAATTCTTACGAATTTCGTAACAAAACCTCTTTCCTTGCAGTCGCCACAAAATTATTAATAGCTGATAATTTTTAAAACTGCCAATTACTTTTGAGAGTATTAGTAACACAGAAAAATAAGAATACTTTTAATGTCTCGTAAACCAATAAAACTTGTAATAAATTGATTTTTAATCAAAGGGCCAATTAATTGGAGGGGGGCCGACATTAATACTGCTTTATATTTAACCGTTTCCAAATCGTATTCGTATCGTATCGCTGTAAGTTGGCTGCATATTCCGGTAAAACCGAAGGAGTGTCCGCAGGCCTGGTGCGGTCGAAAGATTTTTATTAATTAAATTCCGCTATAAATCAAGTACCTTTCTAATAAGTCACGCTGTACATAGCACGATGAATTACCAACGTTTTGCAGAATTTATTGCCTGGAAGTACTTAACTAGCATTGAATAATTTATTTAAGTGTTATGTCGTTTCGTAAAACGTAGTTAGCCTAGCTGTTTGTGTGAAATTGTAATATAAATCCGCAATTTGCACTTCATGCTGCGCCATCCTTGTTATAATGCCAGCAATGAAATTTAAACCTATAAGAGTAGACAAGTCATAGGACTGGCTCTCCACTGCAACCTAAATGCGGAATAAACGGTTGATTCTAAAGTGGCACACATATAGCTAAGGAGGTAAAAAAGCTATTATTAAAATGCATTGAGCTAAAATGCACGAGTACCGCAAAGCTTCTATTTATTATTACTATAATAAAACTCAAAGTGTCTGTTTGTCTGTCCAGGCATCACATAAAAACGCTTGTACGGATTTCCATGAAAATTGGTAAACTTGTTACTGCTTCCCTGGGTCATATTTGAGGCAACTTTTCATCCCGGAAAATTAAAAGATTTCCCGGGGAAACAGGATAAAAGTTTGAATAAGTTAAAACATAATTTCTGTATGCAAAGCTCCGGGCAACAGCTAATAAAATAAATATTGAGTAAGTTGCAAAACTTAGGCCATAGCAAATAAGTTTAAAAAGATTATTCAACTACGCAGAATTTTTGAAAGCCAACGCATTACCATAGTACTAAATGAGCCGTCAAATTCTACGTAAAATTGCTTAAGGGAAATTCTGCTCCCATTTCCTCAGCTTTTTCTAAAACAGACAACACATAATATAGGACGTGACCTTTCTTAATCAGGCCATTATCATTCTTTGCAGCCTTTCCTTACCTATGTTTTCCTCTGACACAACAATCTTAGTCTTTGCATATTATGTTGGGCGTACACATTTTTCTGTATTTTCCATACAGGGTGTAAAAAGATTATTAAAATTCAGGCTTTGTATTAATTGTGGACTATGCACTTGCACATTATAAACTTGGAAATAGACATGGATATCATACTTCAACAAAACTCCCAAGTAGCCAAACCTAAGATAAAGTGTTCTTTTATTACATTCAGTAGATACCTAAACGTTATTGTTACTATAAATTTTCTTCGACTACCTTTATAAAACCTTCAGTATATTCGAATAAGATGGAGGTTCAGAAACACGAGAAAGTTCCTATAAGGATCATGTAATCCCCTTTTTCGTCCCATACTAAATCCTAATTAATGAACACTTAAACTATTTTTCACAAGAATTTTACAAAACTTAAGAAATAGGAAAAGCTAGGGGAGACGATAAAACAAGAAAAAACAACTAAGTAGTTAATGGCCGCCTGTCCTCGCGGTTAGTGTTCCGTAGCGACTAATGAAGACAAAAACTGCAGGATACTGTTGTCATTTGGGGTACTTTGTGCCTTATAACTTTTCCGCCTGGCGTGAATATTGCTTATGCTAATAGCGTTTTTACAAAAACGTCAAGGTTTGTTGTGATTAGAAAATTATGTTGGGGTAAGTAAATACCTTAATCAGATAGCACTTAGTTTTACACATGTTTTTATCTACCCGTAAAACCAGGTAGATTTGAGTATAACCTCAGATTATTTTATAATCTGAGAATATAACGTACTTGAGGTGGAATATGGTCTGATTCAACCGGCCACATTTATGTTGCTATTCCTAATAACTGATGAAATATTTGCATCCGGGCGGAAAAACTGTTATTTGTCCCTTCCCAGATGTCCCTTTTCAGACTTATGAGTATTTTTTTACATCCATTTACCAATATACGTATCTAGGCCGTGTGCAAAATCGCAGACTGAAAAACATCACATATTTGGTTTTTAATTTAAACTTTTTACTGTGAAAAATATTTTATCTTCCCACTAAATTAATTAAATAGAAATCCGCGCAGTTATGATGAAATGAATACTGTCATAAAGTTTTAAAATCGCTTTAATAAGTAACAATATGTGTGTGCTTATTAAATCAACCTACTTTCACCGTTTTAGATCAGTAGGTTAAGTGTGGCAGCTCCGAGATTCTGTTTGACATAGATCTCGTTGGTAACATTTAAAAAATAAAAGGCAAGCGTTCACCTATAAGCTCATACACTTAGTATAAGCCACGCCATTAAAGAAACGAATCTAAAATGGCGCAAATTATCATTCCCCCTCACGCACGTTATTTCTGTCTTTAGCGTGCGAGTGAGGGGAATCATAATTTCCGCCATTTTAGATTTGTTTCTTTAATGGTGCGGCTTATATACACATATCACCCGATCTATGTAGTATTCCGTTTTATCTTTTGTATTAAAACAAAATATATATAATGGTGTTTTAATAATAAGTCTGGAAATTTATTTTGCCATATTGCCATATAAAACCCTAGTCGAACGGTGGAATAGTTTATCTTTAAAGTGACAAATAATAGAAGTTGTAGAATAGTGTAGAGCTCACTTCACTAATTCAATCGTATAAAGAAAGTCTTATTTTGCCCCATGACATTTCCATAGAACAAACACGGACTATCTCTTCAAACCACATACCTATATTTCAGCGTGCAATAAGTAACCAACAAATCGCTAACACGTACCATTCGCCATATATTTAAACTCTTCGAACTCGACACTACATCAGAACTCCTGCTGGGCGATACTAGCGATGTGTAAACACCGCGGGCGGTTACACAGATGCAACTAAGTTACTAATACTCTCAGATGTAGTTTATTGCAATGTTTTATTGATATGGATGTAAAAGGGGGTTCTAGCGCGGCTGTTGAATGACTGCTGTAGTCCATAAAGACATGTAATCGACAGCAGTCTCAGTCTCAGGTGAATCAGATGGAATGCCTTAGTAGTTTGTAAGTGTACACTTTGTATGTTATTCTTTCTTGTTTGGACTGACTTCGCTTCTTCAGTCTAAGCGCCTATGTTAGTGGGCTCACCATATTATTCTTCTCTTACCATCAGGTGGGATTGTGGTGGAATATTAACGTAAAACTAAAAAAAAACTAAAACACCTTTTTCGTCTCTTTAAGCTTTATGTTGAGAACTTATATTATATTTTACAAAGATACAACACGCGCGTACACATTCGTAGTTAAACTCACACACTAATACAATGCTTTTCAACCAGCTTCCAATTTAAAGGAGAATATACGTGAGTTGCTTTTTTATTATCTTTGAATCTACAATAGTGTGTCTTTTCGAGATAGGTTCAGAGCTATAAAGACGATATTCACTCGGTCGGTAGTCTTTCAGTGCTAACGAGGAGGCTTCAAGATCTCATGTAAGCGCATCTGTACCTGTAAGTGGACATCTACGACTAGTCATTAGATAATAAAGTATGCAACGTATCTGGAAACAAACAAATCATTGAACAACATAACGTAATATTTAGTGGTGTACAAATACACTTATACTTGTTAATATTTTGTGCTGCAATTCTGGAGATATGTATCGCACGAACGTAGGTGGTTACGTATGCCAATGAGGGGATAGTGGGCCTACGTGTAGTAGAAAATATAATAATAAATTTTGCCTTATTAATTGTAACTGTTATTCTAACACGATATTTTCTTGAATATCTATTTGCTAATACTTTGACATTTATAACAAATTCAACAAAATTATCACTGACTCAATTTTATTGAATATCGACTATGTGACTCCCCCTGACTCGATATCCGTAACCGATGTCACCATAACTTTAATCGTATTAGTAAAAAATTATAACTAATATATCAATTATGCAATGTGTGTTGTGGTTAGTATGTTTAGATCATTTGTATCTCAAACGTTAATTGCTCTACTTACGTCAGAGCTGTTAGTAAATCCAGAATATTACGACCGCAGGTGTTCTCTCTGAAGACTAGAAGCAATAGCTTTCAATGCAAATGTGAACCAGTTCAATGCACTAGCATAGTACTCAAGTGATTATTAAGTAAAAAATAATGATATAATTAAAGATAATAATAGAGATGTGTGATTAAATAATAGAAGCGCTCATAGCTCGGCGGCTTGTGTAGATCCTAAGTGATCGACTGAATTAAGCAACAGCGGGCGCTGTCGGTAATTGGGTCGGATGGGTTACCGCTAGTAGCAAGAATTTTATGAATGGTTCCGTGCTTCGTAGGGCACGTAAAGCAATCTTTCCCGGTTGTTATCCTGAGCAATCGTTAAGCTATGTCGGCAACGTATCAGTGATACTTTTCTGGTTGTGTGTGCACATTACGATTAAGATACAAAATTAAGAAAGAATCAAATACTTACTCATAGATTTATTATTGTAAGTACTATTTCCCAAAACAAAGCTAGGTAACATTGCTGGTATTGCATAAAATAGATCTGTTCTATACTGCTGATTATAGGTACATCTGAATGGGATTAAGGTTGCAAATAACACATCGACGCGGAATATCACGATCACATTAAATAGAAGCAGAAGACAACTTCATTTTATACCTATTTAAAGATGTGTGGAATGGAACCGAATGTTTTTTATAGTTGTTTGTTGTTCTTTTGTTTATTATAAGGAAACGTTAAGATCCGTGCGTATCAATTCACTGCTGCCTCTCATAATGTCACAAAAGTGAAACATCATAAATTACCTACCACCTACCCACTACCACAGAAGAAATAATAGTACTTATTATGATAAGTACGGAATACGCACTCCGCAAAATCACTTAAATAAATAGCGACTCTAGCTCCAACGCAATAAAATGTAATTCAGGTCGCAAATCAAAAACGCGTAATGAGTTGCCTTTCTTTCGAACACTATCGCTTATCCTCTCTGGCAATGTCAGGGTTGTCTTTTTTGAAAGAATAAAATTAATCTGAAAGTATAGCCCCATTTTATGCCGCAGCTTAGAATACTAACCCAAATCCTACCATGGATGGGTGTCGTAGGAGGCGACTAATTTATTTGTTTTAAATCAATGTAAACATTGTACAATTATTATCATCAATACAATCATTGTACAATTACAGATGAACATGAAGTGTAAAAATCGTGTACAAAGTGCAATAACAGTTATAAATGTAATAATTCTATTAAAGTAAGTGTTTGAGCCTTTGGGAGCCCAATGGAAATCACACTTGATGATCTCAAACGGTATATTTCACATAAAGTGCAGGTACAGTGTTGTTCGTGTCGCGGTATAGATGAGAGTGACAATTAAAAAATGAAAGAACGCAAAATGCACTACATGCGCCTGCACATTTACGGGAGCAATATCTTCGCGGTGCAGATAGGCGCATACATAACTCCCCGCCGTTGAAGAACTGCCGTCTGTTCTTCAACATCTTGCATCTTCAAGAGGACATAGTCGAACTAGCGGAAGACGGTTCATCCCTTTGTTAGTGGTCACATCAGCAACTTTAGCCATATTGTCTGGTCCGGGAAACATTTGGGTGACTCGCCCGACACGCCAACATAGCGGAGGAACTAAGTCTTCAGAAAGCAGGACCAAGTCACCGACTTTCAGACTGCTGATGTTCTGCTTCCATTTATTTCGCTGCTGTAGTTCCCAGATTTTGTCATCTTTGCCAAAAGTATTGTCGTATTTTTTCTAGACGAGCATAACGACACAGGCTGCTTCTTCTTTATTGTCCTCAAGATTCCGATTAAGAAGTGCCCTGGGGATAGGTATTGGTAGTCATCTGGAGATGGGGGTAGCGGACATAAAGGACGACTATTTAGGATTGATTCAACTTGTGCAAATAAAGTTAATAATTTTTCGAACGTAAGGTGAAAATTACCCATTACGCGTTTTATACGAAATTTTGCCGAACGGACTCCGCGCTCCCAAATATCACCTAATGTCTGGCGTAAGACGGCATAAAGTAGAATCTAAAGCCTTCCTGAGTAGCAAACTCAGATAGGGACTTAACGTTGTGTTTTATAAAAAAAAGACTAAGTTCTTTTGCAGCGGCTACAAAATTGCGTCCATTGTCGGATAATATTTCCACTGGCTTGCCGCGGCGAGCAATGAATCTACGCAATGTAGGACTTTAGGTACGCATTTTAGAACATAACGTCTTACCTTGAACGTGTCGACAAAGCACACAGTGATATGCAATACGACGAGCAAGACGTCTGCCGTTGACTCACCACATAGTCTCTCGTACGGCAGCCAACATCAATTGAGGGCCGGCATGCAAATTTCGAATATACTCGTGCTTAAAAATTAATTTAGTTACATGGTGAGAAGAGTCATGAAAGATAGGATGTCGCTTTTCATAATAAATAAATTGAATTATAAATTGGTTCGACTGCCAACCCTAATTAAATTGTTCTCATCCTTGTAAGGAGACAAAGATAAAATGTTGCATTTAGATCCTAAACTTTGTTTGTTATATAAAATGTTATATTCTTTAGAATAACATTGTTGTTGAGCCATACGACAAAGATCATTAAAGAATTATTTAGTCTATAGTTAAAATATTTAAGATTTTAAGATAAATAATTTAAGATTTTATTTTTGGTATTTTTAAATTTTATATAAAACGTCTTATGTAAGCAAATGTTCTTTTGATTAAGTTTAATTTAGAAAAGCGATCAAAAATTATAGGCTTAAATATAGATGCCGTGAATGTAGTAGCTGTGGATTTAATTTCAGTTTCGCTTAGTATGTGTTTTTTGGGAGGCTCTTCAAGCTCCCAGAATTTAGGTAGAAAATTATCTATTTGGGATTCTTTAGATGAATCCTGCTCAAATAGCAATGCATGATTAGCACTAATATTGGTACTTGAATTTTGCGTATTTATGTGACCACCTATTAACCAACCGAATTGGGAGCTGTGCAATTTAGGTTTACATTTACCTAGGGATATGTGACTACCACCCAAGACGTCCCAAAAAATGTCGGCCCCGATCAACACATCGATGGGGGCTGGCTGGTCGAAATATGGATCAGCTAACTGTATATTTGAAGGAATATTTAATTTTGACACATCTATGGGAAACTTTGGCAATTTTCCTGTAAGAGTATCCAAAACTAAACAAGATAGATTAATTTTGAAATTGTTTATAGTGTCACGGGATTGTAACTGCACGACACATCTTTCGTTGACTGTGTTGGCATGACAGTCACCAATACCGGTCACGTTTATAGAAATAGGTAGGCTATGTAGTGATAGCCTTTTTTGTAGGTTTTTAGTAATAAATGACGACATAGAACCTGAATCCAAAAGAGCCCTCACTTGAACTACTTGATTATTTTCTGGATTCATAACATTTATTAAGGCAGTAGACAATAACACCTGGCTATTAACTTCTTTAGATAAGTTAACTATGGTACCAGGATGGGCCTCGACAGTATCTCTGCTGTCAACTGGCGCCTCTGTCGCTACTGTGGCCACCTGCTGATCGGCGTTGTTAGAATGTAGCAATGTGTTGTGGCGTTTTTTGCATAGCCGGCAGGGCCCCATACGACAGTCACTAACAGGATGGCCCTGTCGCAAACAATTGGCACATAATTTATATTTTTTAACTTCTAGTAATTTATCATTTATGGATTTCGATTTGAATGTAGGGCAGTCATAAATCTTGTGATTTTTGTTGCAAATAATACAGAGAAGTACAGAACTATGTTCCCGACTGACTGAGGCAAACGATTTTGTAAATGTATTTTTGTGCTTACTAGCGCCATCTATGGTTGATCGAGGAGACTTACGATGTATTGATTCCAAAACATAGGCACGGTCAAGTAAAAATGATTTAAATTGTTCTAATGTAGGCATATCATCGTACATGCTATGCTGTTCCTCCCATTTCATCAAGGTATTATTGTCAAGCTTAGATGTTAACATAAAAATAATTAAAGTATCCCAATGGTCTGTAGGCAGACCGAGATTTGAAAGCGCGCGTAAGTTCTTAGTTACGTGATCGACAAAATACCTCAATGAATTTTCGGATTCACGAGTTATTTGTTGAATATTGAAAAGAGATTTTAAATGGTGATTAATAAGCAACCTTTTATTATTGTAGCGATTACAAAGTAATTCCCACGCATTTAAATAGTTAGCAGAAGAAACCTCTATGTTCGAAACTATGCGCTTTGCTTCGCCCTCAAGGTAAGATAATAAATAATGGAACTTTTGAATATTCGGAATGCGAATGTTATTATGTATTAAATTCGAAAATGTGTCGTGAAACTCAAGCCAGCGGAAAAATGAACCATCAAATTTTGCAATTTCTATCTGCGGCAGTCTTATGCCGATATGATTGTGATCGAGTGCACATTGAGCATCTGGATGAATAGATTCGCGCCTTCTTTTATCTTGTTCAATAGTTTTTAATTCATTTTGATCGTCAACAAGACCCTTAGCTATCGCGGTACACAAGATTATGTCCTGCTCAATGCGTTCTCGTTCATCAATTTCTGAGTCTAGATTATCAGAATTTAAAAGTTCTATCTGAGTTTGCAAGTCATCGAATTTTGTGGATAAAGTCTCAAACCGGTTAAGTTTTAGGGTTAACTCGGCAAACTCAACAGTTGACAGTGTAGCCTTCTCTGTGATACCATTAATGTAATTTTTAAACTTAGTAATTTGTCCTTTTATGGAACTACGTTTTGTTATTAAATCTTTCATCGTAGAACTATTTGATAATTTAGAATCTGTCGTATTATCGTTTAAAGGCATTTTAAAATTGTAAATATAGTATTAGTTTCGTAAATTATCAATTTAAAATGTAATTACTATAATATAAATCACAGAACAATACTACACTGTAGGAAGGTGCATAAATAAAGAAATATTCCGTCTCACGCCAATCCACGGTGATACCCGGTACACGAGGAGTCGCAGGCACTGGATGTAGACCAGGAAAGTCGACTCGGGCAGCAGAAGGTCGAAGGTCAACCGGCGAGTTCCCGCCAACCTGGAATTAGTCGGCCGAAAACTGCTAAATATCGCGTAAAAACTGGCGCGAAACGACTGCTACTAATTGAGTTTTATGTTATTTACGTGTTTTTATACTTTACTAATCTAAATCTATTCGAAAATTGCAAAAATACACGAAATTTTTTAGAAATCACTTTTATGTCGGTACCTCACGAAAAAAATTGCAACTTGATTTGCACTAGTGAATTGGATTATTTTATGGATATGGATGAATTTAGTGACGTTAAGGAAGTAAGGATGGATAAACAGGGCACTTAACTCGTGAAATATGCTGCGAGGTGATGCTTTAGCTGCGACACTGCTCGGCGGTGATCACGGCAAGGTCCCGGTTATTTCTTCTTCCGCACCGATATTTTCTTGTTTCTGCTATTTCTTCGCGCTTACAAACGTGTTTCAGGGCAGCAGCTGGCACGTAGGGCACTGGAACTGCTTGGCAAAGTCTCGAAATCCGTCCTTTTGCCGGCCGGTGATGACGAGTCACGAAGTTGCAGACGATGATTTTTCGATGATATTTTAGTTGTGGACTTATTTTTGGATATGTCCTGTCACGGTCGCCAATGTTTGAGCCTTTGGGAGCCCAATGGAAATCACACTTGATGATCTCAAACGGTATATTTCACATAAAGTGCAGGTACAGTGTTGTTCGTGTCGCGGTATAGATGAGAGTGACAATTAAAAAATGAAAGAACGCAAAATGCACTACATGCGCCTGCACATTTACGGGAGCAATATCTTCGCGGTGCAGATAGGCGCATACAGTAAGATAATGACATAATTATAATATATAAAAATATTTGTACGCCGTGATAACGGCATAGTATAGTGGTTTACCAATCTAACCTAAGACCTATTATACAATGTACCTATACTATTACAAATAAATAAAATTCATTCATTCATTCATTCATCTAGGTAAAGTATGTGGTGTCCTTTCTGGTAAGGTCTATTCAATGATATCATATCCAATACGCTAGCGCAAACACTAGAATACAACCATCAGACACCATTCCACGTATACTGTTCACGGGATTAAATACAAATCAACAATATTGAACAGCTGGTATCTACCGAGATAAATTCCCTAGGACGAGGGCAGAAAATGTTTAATGGAAGATTATAAAACCACAAACTTTTGATCATGAAAATTCAAATAGTTCATATATCGAATGCCAGATAAGGAGACATTGACTGATAGGTAATAATTATCATAAGTGGTTTGGAATTTATTTTCTTGTTCGCTCATTTCAGCTTTGAGTAATATTCGTAAATGCCCGCCAATCCCACGTGACAAGCGCGTATCATTTGAATACCTATCAAAGTAAAAGTAGAACTAATTTAGCAAGAGGATATATTTTATGGGTATGTTAACGACGATAGACAGTAAAATAGTCTTTATTTGCGAGAACGGCTTCAACTAATTAATGGCCCACTACTAAGTCCAGGTATTGAGGAGACCTAAAGCATAAGTACTCCACCATGCTGCTTCAGTGCTGATTGGTGATGTAATAAGGTAAATAACTTGTCTTATAATGATTTACATTTCCACTTACTCTGCCCACTAGGCATATATATTTCTAGTCTATATCCACTAGGCTTTCTCTAATGAAGTAAGCTATAACGAATTTATATTCCTGAAAATATATACAGATACATACCGGAAATTTAAATTGTCGTAAAGGACAAAACACGAGGTTTCAGTGTAGCCCAAAACCGAAAAAAAGACTATTGTCTCATATATTTTTCAAACAAAATGTTCAATTCATGAATTCATAAGAAACCAAAACTATTTTATCGTGTTCTCTATAAATTTATTAACGAAATAAACCAAACGAATAATTGAGGATAATGATAGTCCTTTACAGCCCACAATAATTGAAGTATTTTACAGCCTCGAAAAATTGCTTATAATAAAGTTAGATGTAGCAAAGTTGTAGCAAATGTGTAGCAAAGATTTTGTTCATCAATGCCTTGTATAAGTCAATTCAATCAGAGACTAAGGGGATGAATGGAACAAAAAACTAAAGATCTACATAATAATTACCTACAATAGGTTGTAAAACTAAGTGAAATAAGAGTTTTTTTTAAATAAATATATACCAATCGATAGAGCTCGAGATGCAGATTCTAAATATATATAATATAAATCATTTTCGGAAAAATGACCTTTACGACAAATTGAAATTTCCGTTGTCGATGTCATTTACATATTCTATTTTTAAACGCTTTTATTTAGCTTCACTTCGGAGCATCAAAGCATCAAAGGATCAAATCTTGTAACGTTAATTTGAATGACTTCCCTTTAATGAAAATTGATGAAATTTGGCAGACATGTGTATTTCCGATGACAATACACGAAAATCATATTTTAAACTAATTTTCATTGTTTATTTGTTGTTAAATTAAAAAAAACGATTTTCAGACTTTAGACGCATAATTCTCTATGTTCTATTTTACGTAGAGACTTGAAATTTTCACAACTTGTAGCTAATTTTATAAACTAAACATTATTGAAAAAATAAAAGCGTTTAAAAAAAAAAATTTTTTTAGGATTCAACTTATATGTACTACATTCTTCGTGGCTGCGCCCGCGGAAAGGTCGTTTCACAAATATTACGTCCGAATCATCGCTCGCGAACGTGTAACCTAGATAAAATTTACCCTAAGTCTGGACAAGGTCTGTTTTTATGCCAAGTTTAATTTTAATCTGTGCAACGGCTTGTGCGTGGTGCTTACCAATACATCAAGACATCTTCACATACTTTCGCATTTATAAAATTAGTAGAAAATTTATGAGATTTAGTTCAGAAGCTCGTTATAACTGTAACACTTTGGATAAAAGGAATGAAAATTGTTTTGCTGATACGATAGGTTTTTCAGCAATAAAAGTGTCTGGAACAAATATAGCTTTTGCATGTAAGTAGCTAAAATAAACGGAAACAAAAAGAGCCAACGAATAGTAAATGGACCTACGGACATCGGTAATACCAAAGTTGTCATCGACGCACAGCCTTGTAAAGTTTAAATCAAAATGCGCCGACATAATTCATCAACAATATTAATAAACTAAAGAGGAAAATCTGACATAAACGTAAGTAAGCCGTTAACATAAGTAAAATGTATTCACACACGACCCACCCATTCAGTGCTCAGTTTTGAATTCAAAAAGTTGCTTAAAGACAAAAATATTCTTTGGCTTAGGAGACGTGTTCATGTGTTTAAGCACACTGGAAAGTGCTTATCTTATAAACTGTCAGCACCGTATTCATTTGCATCCATGCACAATATATTATAAGTATAATAGAAAAATAATAATAAATTACTATCAGTTATTAAGAATCGAAGAAAGTTATTAACATTAAATTTTATATAACTAATTTATATTTATATAGTGACGCTGAAAATCATATAAATTTGCGGTTGTTAGTCTCAATAAGTAAACCCAATAAGTAAGCTGCAGCTGTTACATCTCGACTATAAGGTTCCCATTAAAGTTCATAAGCGTGTGGTTTGGCGTCCATTATTCGAGGAACTAAGTTATAAGTGACGCCCGCCAACCCTTTGAGGCTGTCCCTGATTGAATTGACCTGCTGGTCGCTTGCTTTGCCTGCTATGTTCAACATTCCGGTTCAACTTTCTCATTGAAACGTTTCAAACGGATACAATGACAAGACCAATAGGAAATGGTTCAGAACTTCATTGACGAGTATAGTTTTGGCTGAACATACAGAATGAAACAGAAACTGAAAACTGTTTTGCTAAATAACGAATGGGGATCGAATTTACAGTATTGTAAGTAGTCCAATGTATTTAAAGTTGATTGTAAATCTGCAAGTTCTGACAATTATTCAGCAAGTTATTGACGGCTTTTGAAATTTTAACAATATTATCAGATTCGTACTGTAGGATTTTGTTTATATTCAAAATATTTGGCTCCATATTTACAGACTTGTTATTGATTCATAATAAAAAAATACTTAAACTTAATAGCGCGTTTATCAGACATGTAAGTTATTAGCATTTATTTACTCCTAGTAGATAACCAGCGTGAAATACTACGCTAAAGAATTGTATGGGAAAAGTAGAAAATCTACTTTATGAATGTACCTCGCTAGGGGCTTTGTTTTAGTGGCTCCAAACCATCTTCGTAACTATGCCTTTCAAATTAAACCAGTGTGGGGCACATCGGTTGGATAGTTTCAAAGTCTATTATTGACATCATTACAAACATTTTTTATGTTTTATATATAAGATGATGATGATGAAAAACAAGCTAATAAAAACTGTAAAGGTACAAAGCCAGACTAATGTTAAAACAATTCGATAAAGCCTAACTCGAATAAGCAACGAACAGATAACCTTCTGTTTGAAGTCGGTTAAAAACCAAGTTCAAACCAAACGTTGAAATTGGATTGGCATTTCCTCTTGCGTGCACTGATTGGAAGTTCAAATCTCAATCAGTGTTGGTCGCTGGATGAATAGGGATGTGTTGAAGTGAGCTGCGTTACCGTGACTTTAGTAGTCGTATACCAGATTTAAAATATATTGTACGAGTAAAATTTCAGTTACAAGTTAAGTACAACAGTGTGCACTTATACAATACTTATAAATTGCAACTTAACTTCTAGGTAAAATACCTAGTTTTAATTATTTTATTTTTTCATCCGAATCATTTTAAAAACTCAAAGATTGTAGGTATGCGACGATTTTTCAAAACATCGATTCATAATAGATAGCGAATTTGCTATTTTTATGACCAAGAAAAATGTTTAATATTATTTATATTCGACCACTTATAAATATCTATTAATATAACTGCAAAAGAAATGATCTGTAGTAGGTGAAGTCTTTCCCCCACCATGTAAGTAGGCGTTAAATGGTATGCATTCAAATCCATAGTTAAAATGAAAATAAGAATATCTGAACCCAATTGTAAAATACATCCCTAACATTCTGCTTTCAATAGCTCCAAACTTTTTCAGGTTCAAACAACGTCGGACGAAGCTGAAACAATCATAAGTTGCCTTTCATTTAAGTTATCGACGCGGCGCGGTCAGCGAGGCGGCGACACGAGAAAATTGGTTTATGCCTGGGTTATTGGTATGTAGCAGGGATGATAGTGTACTCGCAGGGATTTCAAACGGGTATTGGTTTCGTTTAAAATGAGCTGCTCTCGATTTCGATGGTGTACGGCGGAAAAGTGTTTCTCGGTGTAGATTTAAAAATAAAATTCAACGTAAGACGACTTATGCTTTTTTTCCACTGAGAGTGCGTTATGTTCTAAATAAACAGATTGACTTGGCCATTTATATTTAGTATATAAATGGAACTGGCAAGGTATTTTCACGTCATCGTAGAATTAAATCGTAGATATGACATGGCATACCTGTGTGTTTCATGTCACACACACCGTTACACGTTAAAGGATTCCGCTTTGATCCGGATTGTACGATGACGTTAACAGGTTCGCCAAAAATGTACACAAGGTATTCAAAGCCGCTCCAATTTCCACTATGCTGAGCTTGCTACAGTCTATTGGTTTGAAGTTTGAACGTTGATCTCCCGTACTGTCCAGGTCAATCGTACACTCTTATTTTATATTTTTAACGTGGAGAAATAATAATATTTACTTGGATGAAAAGAAATATACTATTCTAAATTAGTACACGTACCTTCCTGGACTTCTTCGCTACTTATCATCAGGTGGGATTGTAGTCACGTGTTAAAAAATTTGGATAGTACCTAGTAGTAGTAGAAAATAGGCATGAAATTTCAAGAATGGTTCCTTTGGCATTATGTGGTCCAAATAAATCCCATCATTGGTAAAAGTATTTTCTCATTTAAAAGGTTTCTTTCATTAATATGGGTCCAGCGTGATATTAGAAGGTATGTATTCACGTTTTTTATATTCATGACTTAAGAAAAAATACAATACAAGCGAGAACAGCTTCTGCTTATCGAAAAACGAAAATTTTCTCGCTTTGGAATTCATCCAAGTCTGTCATGTTTAAACTACGAGAGGCGGTGGATATTTAAATAAAGCCGTTTGTGCAGCCGTACATGTGACAAGCGGAACTGTTCACAATAGCTTTTTCAGCTTTCGGGTACTGCAATCTTTAAGAAGGTTTTTTTCATCATTTTATATGGTGAGTGCGGGCCTGTAGCAATATAAAAAGATCACCAGAATATTTTTCATGTTCCTTTTGATGCCGTTACGGATATGTTTATAAACAGTCGGTATATTATGGGTTTGTACATTGTAAAACTTATCAGCATTAAAATTTCCAATGGCTTGATTTTAACAAGTTAATGGCCCACTACAGGGCACGAGTCTATAAAGGAGGCGCAGATCATACTCTAACACGCTACTTCAGTACGGAGTAATATTTCAATATTATACCTATGTACATTATTTAAGAAAATCAACTCCGTTATAGTCTTACAGGCTTTCAGTTTATTGATATTTGTAACAAAAAATACGTACCTTTTTTACAGTGACAATTTGTTAAGTGCTTCCATGATTCGGTGTGAGTGCTTTCACATAGGTACCGGTTTTTATCATCGTCCGTCGTTATCCTATGGCGAAAGCCTTGGGTTGTTAAAAAAATCTTTCTGATCTTGTATCCTCTCTTCTCTAATTCACCCTAGAGCAGCGAAGTATGCTATAAGTCTCCTCAGTTTTGAGGACAGTCGTACCTCGACGACTCATTAATGTCTTGAAGACAAACACTCAAATACCTGTGTATAAACAAAACCGAATTTTCCATTCTCAACAGCTAGAAGTCTCAATAGTAAAGATTTATCTACCTCAATACAAAAAGTACTTAGGAAACTTTGTATAGAGGTGTTCTAAATCACTGGATCGTCTTCACACTGTCGAGTTCTTTCACAACGTTTGGCGACGGATATCCTTTCAGTGATGTACGCCCCTGTTTGTATTGTGGTTTGCAAGTTACTATCGACATAAGTTCTTTCGTGTATTGCAGAGCCAAGATGAAAAAGGTTGGTATGTTTTGGGTACAAGTATGTACTTATTTAGGTGCGACATGACCTTATCATTATGTCCTGTGGCAATAAATCTAAACACGAATTTCTGCTTAATAATAATAATATAATAATAATAATAAAATGTTTTATTTGCTTTCACAACATGATCTTAGCTTATAGTAGACTTAAAATACTAACAAAATAAAGAACTTACAACCAAAAGATTGTGAGAGCTTGGTGCCTGAAGTAGGTATCCGAAGAACCTGAGTTACAGGTCACCAATGCCCTCCCGTGGACAGCTTGCGTCGGGGGTTAAGTAAGAAACTAATTAAATCAATGAAAATAATAATTAATTTTTCGATTGATCTTGCAACATAGCCCAAATATTAGTCCAAGTACAGATGATAATGTATTGTAAATAAGATATGACCTAGTTTACTATAATTTCTCTTCAGAAGAAACGATGACGAAGACAGTATTTTTCTAAAATTAAATTGTATCTACATCAGTGAAGTCGACTGAGAATGATTCAAAGTTTTACAGAACTTATAAAGGTTATCTCTAAGCAAGTATTTCAAATTCATTTATATCGTTTCTCGGAATGAACTCATATAAAAATGGTCAACAAGGAAAGACTTTAAAAAAGAAATACTTTTAGATAAACTTGTTTGCGGTAATGCGGTTATCCGGCGCCACATAAAGGAGTAAGAATAAAATGAAAGCAAGAATTCAGTTCAATTCAGTTTCTGCCATAACTTTTCGATAAAAACTTTCACCTCGAAGTCAATAACAAAAATACAGCATGTTAATACAAACAAGAACTAGTTATATGGGCTCATACTTCACTATTGCAACGTACTAAATCAAGTAATCGGTAATACCTGATAGTAAGAGGTCAATTTCACCTAATTTAATCAAGAAATTAAACAATCAGCTCAGAAAAGAAGCGAGGAATTTACTTTTAACCGATACAAAATCACGCCAATTGATCGTTTCAAAGTTTCGCGTTATAAAATTGCCATAATATGAAAGTTAATTGTACCTATTTGTGTTGAATTTACAACTGTAACATTTTAAAACTGTCCTATTTTTTGACCTATACAACAAAATTTAGTAAATAAATCAGTCAAAAATAAATAATATATTATAATTTTCCCCAAAATAGCTGAAATAGTCCAAGTACAGAGTTCGGGAATAGATGTCATCTTACGTTTGCCACAACTGGCATTTAGTATCGGAAGTTGCAGATCGGCGTAAACTTACTTGAATAACTTGGGTACGAACCGATTTCACCCGATCCCCAAATTGTCCTTTCCATTTCCGACTTAGACAGTTCGTGTTTGCTAACTGTTAAAAAGCTTTATATATCGCGGTCTCGGGTCTCCAAAGCATTGTCGTTGGACAGACAATGTGTTGTCGCTATGAGCGAGGTTACTCTGCAAATATTGGTTTATCGGAAGCGATACCGTGGGACGATGTTTTAAGATTATCTTCCAGTCTAAATGTATCTTGAATTCTGAATATTTCTTTAAAAATCAATAATTTTATTCATTCAGCATCTGATATTGGATTTTAAATATCTTTACCTGAAAAATCCAACGTAAAACTTGTAATACTTCCGAGTTACCATGCAGGACATAGCAAAGTTTAAACGTTAATATCTAAAACTTCGTTGACATTACTACCCGTATATCCTCTACGAAGCGCGACTTACAGCGGAAGTCCTAACTTCGTGATCTCCTACAAACGACAGTTCGGGGTATTGTCAAATAGGAGCCTGAAACTTTTACAGCAGAGGTAAATGTTATTGGAAGTTGGTGACAAAACAGTCTAAAAACAGAATGAAATTTTACTGCAAAGTGAGTCAGTGAATTTATAGTTATAATATTATGGAATTAGGTATACGTATTATGTAACGTTAAAGTACCTAATAAAGGAGATGTAATATAAGACGATAGATGAGAGAATAAATTGAGCAAAAGCAGCTATCGAATATGGATATAAAAACCTGTACTTGTACAATGTAGATAAAAAGTATTTTGTAGATTGTTGTACCTAGTGTAATAACACTATGTAGTTAATGACAACCCAAAAGTTTCACATTAAGGTGAACATTTTAGGTAAATAAATCCGAATTAAAATAAATATCAAATATAAATTGTTAAAAAATACGAGAGTGAAGAGCAATAGTATTATACTTTAGATAGTATGAGTAGATATGAAGCCGACGAGATTTTAAACCAACGATTGAGTGCATGAGAGTTGATCTAACTCTGCTAACTAGCAAACTTGTATTACCTAGTGATTTCTCAGCTCACTCACTAGAGTAACCATTAAAGTATTTGTTATTCTCAAAATATCCAATATTATGCTTAGCAAATCATTTGGATATTTTAATCTTGGGAATGGGAATACATAAATTATGTTTTATATAATAATTATCACTGAAAAAGTGATTTTAAAAATGATTTACAAAAACACGATGTTGTTTAACTTGGTTAGCATTTGATAGATGGCACTGAAGTCAAATTATAAGAGTCCGTGTTTATCAATAAAACAACGGCTGAATAATTAGATGATAAAACATATTTACCGTAAGCTGGATAAAGATCACATGTGTGGGTAGAATTACATTAAGAAATAAATATCTTACTTAACGAAGCTACAAACTTATTAACTGCGATTAATTTAAAAAACAAAACAAAAAAATAAAATTATTTATGAAGACACAATTATCACATTTTTAGTAGCTTTATACATTATATTTTTTATTCATTTCTGTATTTCATGCTAAATAAGATGTCATAAAAATCCTTCATATTTCCATCCCAGCATTATACGTAAAATCGGTATAACAAAAGTCACATAATCAAGATTGGCAAGAAGTCATTTCACTCCGCCTTTGTTCACTTCTGTTGTATTTCCAGAATATTGTATAAGAATTCATTTGAAGATTGTAAAAGGTTTCCGCGGCATTATTTAAGCCCATTTTATTATTATCTAGCATTATCTCTGGCAGGTGTCAGCTTTTGTGAGCGCTTCTAGGAACTAAGTCGTCATTTCCGTCGGAGGAAATTGGTCCATCGTGACTCTTGTGGATAAATATTATTCCTCAGAATACGGTACTTTAAATACAAAGACAATATAGTGAACGTAGACCGAAAACTATAATACATTTTCGTTATGTGTCGTTGTGTAGTTATTTTTTGTTTTCGCTCTATTTTTTTTGCGGGGTTTTTGAAGTTATACTTCTTTGGAAAAATTATGAGAGTAAAAATTTTACGATGCGCGCACACACTGACAGCCAAAAAGCGACATAATGAAGTTAGCTAATAACTGATTCCTTTTACAAACACGGGATAAAATCTTTAGTTCTGTTACGCCAATGAAGTATAACTACTTACGTGCGTACTGTATAAATACACACACACGTTTTTTATTACAAGTTTTTAGTAACTATATGAATTGTATATTTTGATATAAAATAAATAATAAAAAGATTTGTCCAAAACGAAGGGAATTTATTTTTTAATGGCTTTCAAGTAGTGATGATCATCGAAACACTTTAAAAATCATAGTAGATTTTAGAAGGCGCACGATAAACAGTTAGGCAAAAAAACCAACCATGTAGAAGTAACGTTGTAATTAAACTTAGCAGTACATACAAAACTCAGCCGCCTCAAACAGGCACCATATTCTGTATGAAATTTAATAATATTATAACGCACGGCCAGTGAATTATTTTCATGGTTTAATTTTATGCAGTAATTTTCTGATTCTCATTCCGCTTTCAATTATAATGACCTGAATATTACTATGAAATTAATACAAAAATAAATAAATTCCTACAAATATCGTTGTAAAAGCAAATTTAAATTAAAACTGCTCGTACCTTGCAAATCTATTATTTTAATGAAAGCGAAACGTGTTTATAGCACGAATCACGTTAATTATATTTATTAATGATATTTAAACTTTAATGTTATGTGACATAAATGATGGAATACTTCTTTAATAATATTTTACCTACGCTTTTATTTGCAGTACCGATTCGCAATCATTGAACTAACAAAGTCTGGAATCTTCATTCGATCAAACGTTTTCCCATTCTCAGTTTGTATTTTTCGTAGCACTTAAGCAATAAATAACTGTTTCTGTTTTATCGCATTGAGCGTACGAGTGCTTTAGCGTTTCGGCAGTAACACCGCTTTAACAGCATTAAATTCTGAGAGAACCTTTTCAACGTATGTGAATTGAAAAAAGGAACGGATGAGAACAATGCAAGTAGCATTTAACCCTCTGGAGTGGCCGGAATCTTTATAAAACACGGCTATATTGGCTTATTCGGCTAGAACAGAAAATTTATCGTTTTGCAACAATAGAACGTTAATCCAGTTTCACCGGGAGCGTTGTGATTTAATTCAGTTGGCTCATGTGCGCGATATGAGTAACAATGCGATTTAAATCCTTTTAGACTGAGGTGAGATTTATTCAGGAGATTATGAGTATTTCTAAGGGTTCGTTGGTTTTTATGATAAGACGCAGGGGTATTGTTCATTGCAAACAAAATAGTTTTAGTAAAGTTACATAATTTAATGGAAATATAACGTAGATTCTCGTCATGATTATATATTATGATATTTTTATATTTATACCTAGTTATAATTTTATATTAAATTCAGTAAAAACATTTTCTTGTATTCAGTTATTCCCTCATACCATTAATGCTTAAGTGCTGTATGTGTTATGGTACATTTTGCTATATTGAGAAATTCCACTTTGATTTTCTATTCTGATAAATACGTTTAATAATACATTTAAATTTATTACTATAAAACAAGTAATATAGTAGGTAAGTAAATTACTATGATTTAATATCCTAGAACCGTTCAATGTAAATATGAAATAATAATTATAATTATGAAACTTATTTAATATACTGCTATACATCTAATTATATTATTTCAGATGTTAATGCGCTCTCAAAAACACATTAAATTATACTGAAAATAATTCTTCGAAAATCATTCAATTCGTCAAAACAAAGTCAGAATCACTAGAGGTTAGTAATTTATATGTATGTATCTTATAAAATTCTATAAAGGACCAAAATACGTGTCAATGTAAAAACATATTAAACATTCTGAAATTTACAAAATTATTAAATATTACATTACCCTAATCTCAAGGTAGTGTAATAGAAATAATTAAAGTATCCTGTGGACCCTAGCAGCCGCTACAGCTTAACGCGGACAGTTGACGAAACTTGCCAAGCTCGCGTTTCTTTCACCAAGGCCTACTCCTGCTGATTCACGTAGGCGCGCGTGTCTTGGAACTTTCTGCAACAGATGCGAGTGACACGTTTTTTCATAGTTATTGTCGGACATGACGCGAGGGACCATTTTTCATTTATGCCATTATCACGTCTCGTCTTGTCATGTTGTGTGGAGCTTATGTTCTTAAAAAGTATAATAATAGGTTATAGAAAAAGTTATTTCAAGGGGCGGATATGGTAGAAGAATGGCCATATAGCGTAGGTACCATAGTAAGCTGCCACGGCTGCTACTTTTAGAAGAAATAAGTGATAATCTACTACAGATTTATGCATTTACATTTAGGCATTAATAATGCCGCATTATTTTGGGTTCTTATTGTGTGCGAAACAATAAGAAAAATAAGAAGGGTGAATGAAATAAAATAGCTAAAATCAAAACTTATTATACGAGTACCTAACGCCCTTATATTATGGTCCTAAGAATTTTAATTGAAAGAAAGAAAGAGAGAAAGACAAAACGTTTATAAATTTCTTTGGTCATTACACTCATGAACTTAGTTAACAAAAAATAAAAATTTACCCATAGACACAGAAAAATATAGAAAATAAAAATAAATATTTAAAAGGTCTGTAACGTTTGCATGTGTCCAGTGGCCCAGAAAATGGAGCTCACTCAGCTTAATGCCGTAGTGGTTGCTACGGCGCTGATTTTCAGTGAGTCCAGTTTGTGATGCACGGATGTCAGTGTCTTTATTTATTAGTGCTAAAAGGTTTAAACGTGAGAGTGGTGTGACTCGTTCCCGACTTGAAATCTCGTTATGAAACGAGAAAGAAGGCAGCCGCATACAAAAAGCACTGGGATGACGCCTGAGTATAATATTGCTTATAGTCTGTAAACTATGAAGTGTTTTTAACGGTTAAGTAACTGCTACATTTTATTTGGCTTCAACCCATTAATAGCCCACTGCTGGGCACGGGTCTCTCCTCTTGAGGAGGCCTAGAGCATACTCCACCACGCTGCTCCAGTGCGGATTGGTGAAGACATTTTATTTATTGATAAATTAATATTATACGTAATTACACGTAATTATACGCAATTGATTAATTCATATTATACGTATATAAAAAGTGTTGCAAATAGTATTAAATATTAAGAATTGTGAGAATTTCTATTATAGATACATAACTATAAAATTACTATGACATTAATAACAACGAGTACAAACAAATACTTTCTAATTAAAGCGTTAGTAATGCAATGTAATTTTTCACGTTTTTTACCAATAAAAGGCTACGAGAAAATTCAGCCTATACGCATTGCTGGTACCAATTTGTCTTATGGCATTCGCAAGCACGAAGCGTGGGACGTAAAAATTTACAGCGAACGATACAAGCATAGTAAATCTGCAACAAAGACTACAGGACACATTGCACTTACATGTGGCGCTTGCAAAGAGTAAGGTACTGGTCATACTTTAACATGGAAAGATATATGGTGGCCACGCTCAAGAATACTTGTCAAGTTTGCAGCGGACTTGAAGCGGCATCCAGTACACTTGGTCACGTCCCCTGTATAGCTACGAGTATCTGGTCATATAGCTATCTCATGCACATTGGATGCCGCATCATCTCAAACTGCAAACTTGACAAGTATACTTGATCATGTATGGCCACTAAGGTGAAATTTATAAACATTTCTATACTAGTTAAACATACTTAGGTATACCTACATATTATAAATGCGAAAAATTCTGAAAGTATTTGGATATTTGAGGCTACATCACGCGCAAAGCGTAACAATGATTAAAAATATATTTTTTATCAAATAAACACATGTGTTTGAGGTACTTAAGTTTGTTTATTCTTCAGTTTACTTACGTTGGTAGTGGACCCAAGAAACATCTTGTAAAACGATGCCCAAACTCTTATTCTACTTAGTTTAATCATGACGATACTTTAACAACAATTTAACTCTAGAATCAATCGTATCTTGTATTGTTTATTTCGTCTTCGCCTGTCATTCTAACGTTCTCTATAGAGCAAGTAAGTTAAAATGCAGAGTTTGTTTAGATCGTTTCACGTAAGAGTTTCTCTATACTAGACTTTGTTGTTATTTTGACGGACACGTAAACTTGATTAAAGATCGCAATCAACAGCACAGTTACTTTTAGAGTATCATGCTTTCGTTGGTTCTTTCTGGATTATTTCTTTTTATTGACGACCCGTGTGGCGCAAAGGTTACTATGGCTGATAGGCGCACCAAGTCCTGGGTTCGATTCCCCGCGAGGCGGAAATTTTAACCCTTAGTTTGTGAGTGTACGAAGGGTGGTACTAGTTTATCGTCTAAACCTCGCTTGTATGTTATCCCAAATATAATTACGTAGGTATCTATTTGTTTCTAGCGTATTTTCCGATGTTCAGTTCTTAATTGTGCTATGGAATCAACACCACCATCTAGCTGCCAGGGGGATGAGGATATTGGATATAATCAACGGCTTTCTGGTTCCTTATCAGGGTCTCTGCGCTAACCTGCAGACAGGACCTGTGGACATGACTAAACTAGGGTTCTATATTTAGTATGGAACCCTAAAAACATTAAAATACACTGAGAGTCCTTCTAAAAACATTTTTTTTTCACTTATTTCAAAAGATATTTCTTATTTTAATTTTTTAATCCTCGAGCCACATAATTAAGGTACAAAATCCTAAAACTGACTCACCAATGTCTAATTTATCATCATAATTTTCATTCGCATTTCCTTTTGGGTCTATGCCTAATGTCTGCATCTCCAGGATTGAAGAGATGAATCTTGCTTTATAGAGCCATAAATCCACTTATCATTTCTTTTTACATAAAGCTGTAAAAGCCGTTCTAGAGACGAGCTATTCGAAAAAAACAAATTTGTCGTAAAACTAATTACAAACTGTAATAAATGTACATAAGTGTAATCAATTGAATTGACTATTCAACCAACTTCAAATAAGGAGATTCTCAATTCGACTGTATTTTTTTTAATTTCCAAATGATTGATTTTTAAACGCTTTTATTTATTTGGTTTGTGTGCGTCATTTTGCAAGCTCAATGAGACCAACTTCCTCTCATCCTGAGAATTTGATATTTTACGTTTTGCATCAGTTTTGATGACAATGCATTTTTGTGATAATGATTACCTGATACACTCAGGTTGGGCTCCAGATGAGGAAGCTCCTTAAAGGTTAACAGCACATTCACTATTTTTTACACGCTTTATATTAGCTTCACCTGTAGGTTTGTTTGTAACTTGTAATCGACTCATTTGGACTTGATTTTGACCCACTTCAAACTTCGTAGACTTATCGAGGACCGATGACAATTCAATATTGAAAGAAAAAAAGAAAGAAAGAAAGAAAAAACCTAATTTCCATTTCAAAAAATCAAACTAAAAAATGGAAAAATAAATGATACTTAAAAAAACTAAAAACACGCTTTTATAGAAAATCCAACTAAAACAGAAAATAAATTTGAATTAAGAATCGTGTAACTGTAATAAAAGCGTGGAGTGCATGCACCGTGTAAAACGTGTTTTTTAGTTTTTTTAACTATTATTTATTTCTTTAGAAAATTAGCGCTACAAAATCGAGCATTTATAATACTTTTAAAACCATCAACTTGTTTTATTTTACTAGCAAGCAAGGAACAAAATGTGATAGGTATTTCAAACTATTTTATTTAATACAGTCGAGTGCAGAGCCAGTAATGTTCCGATTTGATCTATCAGTGTGCGTCGAGTTGTGCTCTCGACAAACGCATTTTAATTCACGTAGTGCACTCCGCTCAATTGCTCAGTCATCGGACGTGAGCACTCACATATTAATCAACGTGATTTTTCTCTAAGTTCCACCATTCAAATAGGATTTAGTTCAGGTGTTAAATTGTAACTGCGTCCATTTATTTTTGGTACTCGTTTGGTACATTGTGTCGTTCTATCGTGTGTGTTCGTTATAGATATTTGTTTTTTTTTTAGTATTTACACTGGTTACGTGCTTCACAAGATGTAATTACTGAATAGTACGTAGGTCTTTAGAGATTTTGTCACAAACTAAGAAGGATTTGGAAATTGGAATAATGATTTCGTAGTCTCAGACTATGAAAGTGGAAGAAATAATCCGGTTCACCATTTCCACCTTGGTTATTGATGTAACGCCTGAGACCACGGCGTTCATCACTTGTCATGAGGTCCAAGTGCTCACTAATCAGCTAATTAATAAACAAGAAAGAACTTATACTCTAATTAAAGTGGAACAGTGTATTTAAATTATGCCTCTACAATAAGCAGTCACGAACTTGTTCCTAAATCTTGGGAATTTGAGGTATAATGAGGTACTATCCTAACTGGACGAAGTTTTTGCGGCCAGTCTTTTCTGTTAGAGTTCACTGGTCCCTGTACTATCTAGTTTTAAAAATACCGTTAGATTCATGTAATGATGGTAAGGTAAGGTTAAGTTCTTATCCACCTGGCTAGCTATGTCACATTCCGTTTTGGGTAAAAAAACACTACTTAGCATGAGGTGAGTATAATTATGAAAAATGTAAACTGCAGGAAACTTATTCTTACTTTTGACCTCACCGGAGTCAAATAAAGAAAGGGAATAGAAAACGAACCGCGATATCACACCTTGATCGTCAGAATATAGATTTTCGCTTAGCGTTCTACACCTAAGTATGTTTGCATGTAAATCGCTTGTAAGCTTACTGGTCATCAGCTGTTATCGACTGGTCGTCTAACATGATTGATAGCATGACGAGACACTTCGTCTTGCAAAAATCACAATGGCTTACGTTGTTAGGATATGGATTATTGGTCAGAATCATTGTAAAGTCGGGTGATGACCTATCCTTTTTGTATTTCGGAAATATCTATAATATTTTTGAAGTTGTGATTTATCTATTCATTAGATATTTTGCTGTCGGCCAGTTATGACAAGCTCGGCTGAGAGCATAGGGTTGTTATTTTTTGCGTTTTTTTGGATCTACCTATTAATTACTGTAGACAGTCGTTCGACCAGTGCTAGCACTACCCTAGTGCTATTGGCTAGCGGACTTCGCATGTGCAGCGTGTGGACTGTATGAAATTAAAGCAGTGATTTACGGGATTTCTTTTGGAATAGTTTCAGGAAGGAACAGTCGGAGCTCTATGTCTCCCTTTACGTAGGGTTCTCTCGCGGTCTGCAACGTCAAACTGGTCCCTGGATTCGCGCGGCGGGGCTTAAAAATCGGCCAAGGCCTTTGCCGGATCCGCTTCTTCCCTAATCAGGGGATTGGAGAGATTTGAAGAATTTCACTTTGCCTGTATGTCATCAATACAAAAAAAAAAGTTTTGTACCACAAACGTTAAAATCGTGTAGTGAGAGATAAAATCCCGATTTCTAACTGAAAATGCGTCCAGTCAATCGTTGATCCAATTAAGTGAGTGAAAATAAAAAGGCATTTTCATTACGCTTTCGAACCCGCTGTGTTGCGGATAGTTCGTAATTGACACATCAACGGACAGTGATCGACTAAAACTTTTTTATGCTCCCAATAAAATTACTATTGAATGACGTCGCTAATGGAGCTCCCATTTTGTTAGTGTAGGAAAAAATTAAGAGCACTGAGCAAATTATAACTGGTTAACTGTACATGTTACTAACGAAACCACAGACATGAACAAAACATACTTTATTTAGTTAGTAAAATTACTAACTACCATCCATCCATCCATCAACCCTTGGAGGTCCATTGCTGGACATAGTCCTCCCCTTACTTGCACAACTCTGACCGGTCCTGAGACTTCTGAATCCAGCGGATGTCCGCTGTCTTCTTCAAGTCGTCAGTCCACCTGGTCGGGGGGCGTTCTATGCCTCTTTTTCCGAGACATGGGCGCTATTCGAGGACCTTTCCTCCCCAACGGTTAGTAAAATTACTAACTACAACTCCAACTAAATAGTTGATGAATTTCTGTAGCTGTAAACTGTTAGATTCTAACAAAATGCGTTTTTATACCGCCCTTCGTGTGTCTCTGTTTGGCCTGGTTTTGGTTAGCTGGTAGAGAATGCATTAAGCATTAAGCTCGCCAATTGTACCGTAATTTTATATTGTGGTCAATAAAGGATAAATAAATAAATAAATAAAATGTCGTAAGTACTTCAAAACCTATTATTTTGAGCTGTTTATACACGTAGGAGTGGTAGTAATATTCAATTGATTATAAAAAATATATATTATATTATGTACTACCTATTACTTATGTTAGATGTTTGGCCTTCGATGACCAGTTGGTTGAGCTGCCCTGATACATTTTTTTCTACTTAGCAGTTCAAGTTCAAGTATTGTCTCCCAACACAGCAAAAAGGTATCCACTCACCTTGGCTGAAGACAGGAGCCGGCGCTGCTGATCGTAAGTCGTTTGGATCGGTATGCCGCGCTCGCGCACAGCTTATCACTCGCCAACCGTAGATTTTTTAGATACCCTCAAACCGCACCAGAAAAACAATAATTGCGTATACATTAGGTATGGATGTCAAATTAATTACACGAGTTGACTTTAATTTAGTAAAATAAATTCGACAAGTGCGAGTTTAACTCGCTTGGAGAGGGTTTCGTACGTTGATTATGTATTTCCAGTTATTTTTGTATTCCATTAATTTTTGCCATTTTTAAGACCATTTTCTGTATTTTTCTTAAAATTCTAGCCTCAGTAGTTACGGATATAAGGGGGGAATGGTCAATTTTCGTCTTAAATTTTCGGTTTTCTTGATTAATTTTAAAACCATCCATTATAGAAGCATAAAAAATATATTTGAGATCCTTATAATAAGTCCTTTCATTTGGCATGCCACATAATACGGTTTGCAAAACATTTTTTATTTTGATTTCGTTAATTTTTTTTATTCATTTGTTTTCTTTATAACTTCGGTCACAAAAAAGTACTCATGTGAGTACCAAATTTCAACTCATTGGTCTAGTAGTTTAGGAAAAAAATTGTCTGTGAAGGGCGTTCGCCGCGCCCAGACACACGAGTGATCCTATAAGGGTTCCGCTTTTCGTTTTCTTCATTTGGAACTCTTAAATAGGTTGATTTCATTATTACTACCAATTTTTTACTACCAAATATTTGATTTGATGTTTCGTTTATAAGAAAACAAATACGAGTAAGAAAACAATGTCAAATAAAACCGCTGATATAATAAATGAAACACAACTTATTTGAAGTAATTAATCGAAATCCTGAGAATTAAACAGTGCGCAAAGTCCCATATAGATTTATCCGGCCAGAGTCAGACTGATAGAAATCCGACCATTGTAATTTGACCTCTCATGTTTGAAATACGACATACGATTATGTTCGTGTTTGTATCGGCGAGAGATATCGGAGGGACCTTGCCAGATTGGGAATGATAGGATTCACGTTGTGAATAAACCATGAGTTGTTTTCAATTTAGCGTAAAAGCGTTCCGTCATAAAGCTGAACGGGTCGTAATTAACGTATGTGTTACAAATGTACACGAAATATTTATGAAGCGCCCTCGCGAACACTTTAGTCACTCAATTACTCTCAACCTCCATGATGAATGAGTATCGATGTCAACTATTACATCCAACCTCACAGATTCAGACTACGGCGACAAAAGGCAGTGGGTTGCCTCATTTCAGCAAAGAGAGATCTCACGCCAGTCTAGGACATTCTAGGAAGTAAGGAGTGGTCATGTTCCGTTTGCAGTATCAGAGCATTCAAATATCAAAAGCAAAGTACATGATTATTTTAAAGATAAGAAAGACTGTTTGACATTATATAATTTACACTTTTACTTGATGTAAATAAAGCTTAGGTATGTGATTTGAATTAGAATTGTATTTTAGTAACTAGAAACTGTCGCGGTTGGTCAGAGATATTTTGACACTGATAACTTTGCAGGCAAATTCACACATCCTGCCACTGGGTAACAATAAGTTTGCTAGTTAGCGTATTTTGCGAGTTAACCAACCGACCAACCGACTCACCTGTGCTTAGGTACTATGAAACCTAGATTCACGTGGCCTTTTGCCCTACTTACACGCTTCAGTTCTGAGATTTAGTACGACAGTAGAAGTTTGATGGCATGTGTCTTCAAGTACTTTTTGATTTGGTACGCTCGTTATTTGCACATCAGGAGCTATCCCTACGTTTACACAATTTTATAAAGGAATATATGGCTTATAGGAAATAAAATTATTTTGTGAATGCTATTTTAATATTGTCATTTATAAATACTTCTAAAATTTTAAGAGCTCAACTTAATAAATTTTAACGTAAAAAATATTATATAATAGTTTGCATTCGTTTACACGTACGTGATAAGGTATGTAGGTGAGTAGGAACTCATCTCATAATTGGTTTATTTTTTATATGTTAGACATTCTTGTATTTCAGTTTGAAGAACATGTAAAGCGACGTCTATGTAATAAAGCAAGTAATTTTATCAGTTGCATTACTGTATATCTGTTTGTCCATTTAAAATTGTCTGCATTTCCATTAGTAGGAATGGTTCTTTACAACCAGCTGGAATAGATGCTTGTTTGTTTTCTGTCTATAAAGAACTCTTCATTTGAGTCACACAATTACAAAATACATGTAAGTTCTAGTCAAGTGATTAGTTAAAAGCCAGCAGGTGTAAGCCAGCCTTACCTGTTCATACTGCCTTCAGCTTATTAACAACATTATAAACTTGGCACTCGCCCGTCTGACTCACAGGTTATGAATAGGAATATATGTATCATTCTACACAATGTTATTCAAAAATCCCTTTTGAATAACTATGAAGTGTTTTTTGCTTATGAATTTCGCTTTCGCTTTGTGTTACAATAAGTACTCGTATATAGTACAGAATTCTTAACATAATTACAATATTATAATTAAGACGATTCAAAATATTGTACTTTTATAAATTTGATATTCGTATTCATACGTATATATTATACCTAGTTGTATCCATACGTTGTATGTGCTTACCATCAAATTATTTCAGGACTCTTATCCAAGTAGAGTATAATTAAAATAAATCGAAAAAACTATAGCGTGTCAATAAGTATATATCAAACATAACAATGAAAATTAGATGATAAAGAAGATAATCTAACATTTTAACAAAAAATTAACCGACTTCAAATGAAGTACATTGTACTTTTGACATGGATGCCATTGTCAGATCTCGTTCAAATTTTTGTGGGACCACACGACAAGCACCAGCTTTCGATTAAAACAAGAATCATCCAAATCGGTTCACCCAGTCCAAAGTTCTGAGGTAACAAACATAAAAAAAAATAAAAAAAAAAATACAGTCGAATTGAGAACCTCCTCCTTTTTTTGAAGTCGGTTAAAAAAGGGGCGTAATTGTTTAGCCCAATCATCAATACATTGAATAAAACTGTAATTTTTGTCAGCTGGTTTCTTTGTCTATGCGTTTATACCGGATAATCTCAGAAACGGCTATACAGCTTTAGATGCGGTTTTCACTGATGTATTGTAGTAAGTTTAGGTTAACTTTAGTGTTTGTTTTATTTCAATTGATTGACAAATAAAAAAGTTAGGACAATTTGCAAAATACATCCATACATTTATTCGAGTGTCGAGTTATAAGTTTGGCTTAACTTTAGTGTTTTAATCAATTAATAAAAAAGTCAGGTCAATTTGCAAAATACCGTCCATACATTTATTCGAGTGTCGATACCAAAATTTTTACTGAAGTGAAGCGAGGGCGTTTACTATTTATATAACGTTAATGTGTTGACCTGATGATAAGAAGTATAACTTCAAAAATTACTGGCTTCAGAGGGAACGTGAAGCCATGTCGAAGGCATTCGAGCGGCATAATACCTTCCGACACTTGGGTTGGTAACCCACTGACACTAGAACAGCGCGAGTGTGGTGGAGTATGCTCTAGGCCTCCTCCCAAGAGAACCATGTGGGCATAATTATATGGGTTGAAGTATACATTTTACCTAAATTCGTGTAGGTAGATAATATGTGAATACCAATGAACAACTAATCAACAATAGTTAATACCGCTCTTCGTGCATATCTGTTTGGCCTAATGGTTAGCTGGTAGAGAATGCGTTTAAGCATTAAGCTCGCCAATTATACCGCGATTTTGTGGTTAATAAAGTTTAAATAAATAAATAAATATACTAATATACTAACGTGAATACCTAGACATACGAGTGCATTCTGAACTTTAACTATTTTGATATACGTATATTTGTATTACCTACGTAAATTTGAAGAACAACAACCCGCCATACAAAATTTTATATTTATAATATTAGTACGATTAGTAAAATAGGATCTCTTTGCTTGTATCCAGTTAATTCTGTATCCAATTGTAATATGATATTGGTAATCACAAGCAAGCATAGAACATAAATTCACGCAAGGGTAATAAAACTATTTTTTATGGATAACAATAATGCTAAAGACAAAACATGAATCATCAACAAGGAATAAAAAACTAATTTGGCAGCCGGATCTATCCTCGACCGATAAAAAATCTGGATGTTATGTTTTACATTCGTCTGGAAGCTAAGCCAAAATGCAAATTGGGCAGATTGGGCAATATTTTGGAATACTGTAGTCACGCGACAAATTTGTAATATTCTGTCGCAACTACGAGAAGCAAGCGGTCCGTTTTTATAACAGCCAGTCATGATTCTTGATATATTCTAAAAATATTCTGCATATTAATATTGTTCTGTACTGATTCTACTTCAGTTAATACCTAGTTATAAATGAATTTTTGCGTTCCAGTAAATGAAATTAGGAATGTAAACTGAAATGTCTGGTATAAAAGTCGACTGGCAGAGAATGCATAGGTACACATAAAGCATTAAGTTCACCTTTTGTATCACTTAGCTTTAAGGGTGTAATAAAATATAAATAAATTGATAAACATATGTAATTGTTAAGATTTCACGATGTATTTCGATAATAACCCATTTCAATTTCTAGTCCGAAAAGTTGCAGGATGCTAAACACCAGCCGAAAAAATACCCCATTCGATAGGTTGTGAGGAAAAAACTTTTGAAGACACAAAATTGCGTCAGTCACAAAATCGACCAGTTGAATTTTTTTCAATGTTGATATACGCAATAAAACAAGTGACAATTTGTTTCGAGTATTCATTTATTTTGAGAACGTAACTTGTTCGTGTATGATTTTGTCTGTGATCCATGTTTGCCAAAGCAAAGGGGTTAACTAGTTTATCCACAGTAAAAAATAACTGCAGCCCTAACAAGGTGAGAGCTGAAAACCTCGCTGAAACATAAAAATCCTGTTGTACAACTTTGCCTAGTAACTTTTGTTTTCAGAAGCGGTAAAAAGTATAGAAATAGTTCGTAACTACAACCTGTTCCAGATTGTTTTGAATTAGTTCGGCCGAGTTTTTGTTAAAAAATGAATATGTAACAACACTAACACTGTTAGTATTAATTTAAAGTTTAATTGGTTTTGACGTGTGTTTCTTGTATATAACGGGTAATTCATGCAATCATCATTGCTCATCCAATAAATGCTCATTGTACACACATATTAGTTATAAATGAGTACTTAGATGGGTGAAGGGAAACAAAGTGAGGAAACTTTTGTTTTTAAAGATCTTCGTAATGTTTTCTTAATTGTATGAAGTCTGCCAATCCGTAGTTCTTTTTTAATATCTATTTAGTATATACAGTTAAAACTACCACCTATCTAGTTTTTCTTTCATTTTTACCACCAAAAACTTTTAATATCTTTTTTATATTATCAAACAATCACGTAGCTTCTTAAAGTTATCTGAAATTGAATTTCATTGTGATGGCTAAAAGAAAATTTCTGTAGCGAAATACTTTTGTATTATAGATCTGGTTTCGTAGTTTATTATATAATTTTAAAAGGATTTATTATATAATTT
Organism: Thymelicus lineola; assembly: GCA_963932265.1. NCBI lineage: Eukaryota > Metazoa > Arthropoda > Insecta > Lepidoptera > Hesperiidae > Thymelicus > Thymelicus lineola. Next base: position 5,835,196 of record OZ010692.1, on the reverse strand, counting down.
CTTCGCTTTTTTAATTTAGTATAATATTTCACTTAAGAAATCAAATCAGATCAGAAATAAATCAGAATTAATATCATTTTTTTCACAATAGTTATCTTTTAGTATATTTAAACCATTCTTTTTATTACAATTTTTTTAAGTGATGTGCACTTATTTGTGGATACTACACGAAGTCTGACTTGTAACTTTCCAAGGCTTGAGATTTCAAGTGAAATCGATACTGCTACGAAGCTGCTACGAGGCCTCTGACGTATTATGACGAATGCTACGTAACTACTGCAGGGATCAACTACTAATATTCCGTTCGGGACATGGACGCTCATAAAGTTTTTACAACTACCGGCCATCCATCCATCTTCGAACCATGACCGATCTTACGAAACTTTATTAATCTCCTACACGGTCGCAAATTGAATAGCTAGGAGCATGACATATTCTTAGTAATAGTAATTCTTAGTATTGTTTATAGTCATTAGCTTATTATCATTTATATGTATAGGTTTCATGTTTGAGCAACAACTGGTGAATACATATATACAAGGCCTTAAATGTATTTTAGATATAAATCTAGCTACCCAAATACTGACTTCTCAGAAGACTGTAATGAAAACGATGTTGCCGATCAATTATCAACTGAAGAACCTTTGTACAGGATAGATCTTCGGAACTGCGCGTTTATCACGTCATTCATTACTTTCGCAAGCAGCGAAGTTATTGCTATATGTACATATAGCAGAAAGGGTACCAATACCGTAGTATTGGTTATTCAATGATATTCCTTTTACTTTGCACCATGATATATTTCCAGTTCTCCTAACGTTCACATCAATATTCCAAAGTACTTCAACACTACGTGATCAATAATAATCTGTTATACATTCTTGACAATTTCTTAAACCAAATATGACTTGACATTTCTTATATGCCAGCCTCTGCATCAGACAAGCGCTGCAGAATAAAGAGGTGGACCGTGGACCTTCACTGGAGATTCATGACCTCGCCTACAGATATTTATAATAGTAACCTTTCAAATGCTTTTAAGATAGCTTCGGAGGCGATTAGCTTAGATTAAATTAGACCTAGGCCTAAGTGCGAGGGAGGGCGCAATACATCAGCGAGTGCAGCGATATACTTTGTCTGCTATAACATACAAATATACAAAAATGAGTTGAGATAATTAAATCACGATACAACTTTAACGGGCAAAATTTCAATATTTCTTCAGCGACGTCATAAATTAATCCACCCTGTACAATTATCGGTCAATAGCTAAAGCATTATGTAGCTAAGCTATAATTTCCTGAAATTGAATTCTGGCTAATGCCGCCAATCTGCATAATAATAGCGCAGCTCATGGCTGAAGTTTTCATCGCTTTTCGAAATAATATACCCAATAAAAATACATGAGTCAGCCTGAAGAAATTCGGTGCCTCTGCATACGACTACAAAAGCAAATACAATAATAC
>OZ010692.1:5734802-5833530 GCA_963932265.1 Thymelicus lineola | reverse complement strand
AAAAAAAAAAAAAAAAAAAAAAATTTTTTTCGTAATTGTAATTGATGTGTAAGTATTTTATATCATGAAGACGTAAAGTTGGTATAGTCAAATTTCAGAATTTAATTTCAAGCCAAACATTCCGATTAGCTGTCATTACAGCAACTATTGATAATAACTATAAATATTTCTTAAGTAAACCACTAATCAAAATACAGATTAGAATATAACAACAACTCAAATTATACAATGTACATCTCTTCGCAGATAACAAAGGCAGGATATTGGATATTTTTATTTCTGAGCTTTGGCTTGCTTTGTTATGTGAAATGAAATGAAATGAAATAATCTTTATTCATGTAGGTATCACTGATACTCTTATGCACGTCATTTTTTTAATCTACCAGCTTTTCGGAATGTGAATAATGTTAATAAGTTAATCGTAATAATCGTTAGTTAAAATGTGAATAAGTTAATTAAATTTCCGATTCATTCTCCTTCATTGTACCTCAAACAAACCTTAATTTATTTAGGTACTCGGGACAAGTAGCGAGTGTACGTCTCAGATTTCAGAAGATTCAATGCGCAACCAATTTAATATAATTCTTAGTCATTTGGAATATTAAAAGCCAAACGAGACGAATAAATGCTGACAGCTTTGAGGCATCTTTTTATCGGTTCTAGATTAAATACAAGATGCTTACACTACGTATGAATAAGTTTAATATAGGTACTCAATAGTATGGGATTTAAAATCACCCCCTCTAAATGAAATGAATAAATAAATAATTTTGAAATAACACTCATTATAATGTTCTTTGCCCAAAGTTTGTCTGGAAAAGATCGCTAAGTATATAGCCTATCGTATATGAGACAGGTGGTCGTTTTTGTACGAGCACTACATATAAAAATAGCCCATTTGGAGTGTTATTGTTATAGGTATTAGAGGTTCTCGAGATATTTTTTCGCTACTCGACTATCGCCAGCTTTGTTATGTAAAGGCAGCTCATTTATGAGAAATTTTCACTGACGGGCAGAATTGTATTTCAAATAATTAGTCTCGCTGACACAGACGGCTTCCCAATTAAAAACCTACTGAAGTCTTACTGCTTACAAGTAATGAAACAGAAATCTATGGTTAATTATACGATTTTATTCATAAATAAATGAAATGAGTTTCTTGGTAAGGAACTGCTTCCATTTAAAAAAAATCTTGAATCACCTATAGAAGATCTCAAGTATTAGCAGTGAACTAATTTCGTTCACTGAATATTGGACTTACGTCCTCTCTATAGATACTCATGTCCACGTAATTAAATCTTACCCAAACAGTCCACGACATTAATGAAAATGGATTTGAACTGATCAGTTTGGTGTTATAAAGTATTAAAATAATAATTTAAATGTCCAGTTGCATAAAATTAGATTGCCATATCTATTTCCACATTTAGTAATTGAATTAAAAAACCCCTGAAGCAAAATCCGCTTCTGATTTTTGCTGTCATTATACCGTGATTTTTATTTCAAGCTCATATACGAATAGCATGAACGAGATATAAATACCCAGTTTTTCAATTTATTGCTATAAAAACTCCTACTAAGTTCAATACTTTTTAGAGTAGAACTACTTTTCTGAACATAGTAATGGCCTGAGCAGAAGAGGGAACAATCCTCAGCGTACTTTTGCAGTGAGACATAATGCTTAAAATTGTATCGACGAACACAATATCTCGCGTACCTACTGAAAGTATCGTCTTATGCTGGGGCCACACTAACGGGAAATGCCATTAATTATCGCGATGATGGACGTTTAACGTAGGTGTAGCCACGACTTATCGCGATAATTTGACAACGGCATTCACACTGCCATTCGACAGTAGGCGATAGCTCAAATGGCGGTACATCAAAGAGATTATCGCGAGAATGAATGCGTTGAAGCGGCCACACTACGTATGTCAGTGTGAATCGTGAGCGCGTTGGGATCGCACGTGTTTGTCTTCGTTAATTACGTACTATGGCTATGGAGTGGATTAACGAAAAAGTAATTGCATTTCTCGAGATTCTGCAAACAGAGCCATGTTTGTGGGATCCGAGACTCAAAAGTTTCAAGAATCGTGCTTCGCAAAATGATGCTTGGCGACGAATAATGGAATTACTACCTTTTAAGGCAACTATTGAAGAAATTAAAAAGAAGAAGGAAAGCCTAATGGGTTATTATAGAACCCATTTAAACAATTTAAAATTCAAGGAACATTAGCACCAATTTTATCGCCAAGAATGGGCATTCACGTTGACCGTTCAAGTGTGGCCACTCACTTTATCGCGTTAATAATTAACGCTATATTTATCGCGATGATAGGCATTTACGTTTCCTGTAGTGTGGCCCCAACATTACGAGTAATCCCTTGTCCATCGCGAATAAACGAAGACGCTTACACATGTATAGGACGGAATTATCTTTGAAAATAATCGCATACTGCCCTAGACACCGATAATATAATAATGTATTATTGATAAAACATTTTACAGTTCACGCGGACAAAAGTATCTCGCCTGTGTAGACCATTAAATAAACTACATAAATGTCTTCAATACTAGAAACTACCTTCCGAATAAATATTGTCTGTGAAGGCGCCTTAATTACCTTTTCGGGTGCACCGGATTCAGCTATTAGACAACAAAGGGTTCGATTATTTGCCGGGCGACTCATTGTTCTCTGTAATAGCGTAAAGCGGTTGTGGAAGTTATAAAGCTATTTTATTGTTAGGTGTTTAACCCTTCAACTATTGCGGTTATGTTCTGTGTTTGGTGCCTACGTTAATGTATGTCCGTTTTGGATGTTAGCTCGATGTAGACAAGTACGGGAAAACTGCCGCAATAAAGGGAAATCCTTTATCCAAAATTATTTTGAATACCTATGGATGAATGATACTGAATTCTTCTGTTGTTTTTCTATGGACCTTTATACGAAGTGACCGATGTTCCTGTATAATTTTGTGATTTATGAAATACAAAGATCATTTTGTAAGTAAGTAAATACAAGAGCTTAAGATCTCGTTCATGAAATTCACAGAATCAGTAGGTATACACAAACCTTACTTTACATTGAAAATTATTGTACATGGAAATACGTCAAGCGTTAGCAATTCGATAGAAATTATGTGAATATAGGTTTGCCCAAACCTACATTGTATTAAATTATGAGGCTTCACCCGAACATCACTCGAAAGGGAAAATGGGTAATAGCCCGTCAATTGTTCTGAACGCAATAAATAATAACTCATACATATTCCACACGTAGTATTAGCGTACGAGGATATGCAGTTTTGTTCCTAATAAATATTTCGTGACAAACGATCATAATATATACGTTTTAGCAAAAGATATTGAGTAAAATTGGTGATACTGCAAGGTATCCAAGCGTTCCCAAGATGGACCAACTTCTTACAGATATACCTAAACTGACCAAAGTGTCAAGTGGGACTATACAATAATATTCATACCTAAAAAAAGGTCATCTTTCGTCTATATAGTATTTATAGCTAAAAAAGTCATGGGACGTAATCCCGTACTTTAAATGAATTTGATGTACACAAGTAAGGAAATATATTCCATTGCGGGACAAGGCGGGACTTTTTTGATTTCGCGGGGCACGACGGGACAGACAGCCTCAAAGGGATAATTCCGCACAAAGCGGGACGTATGGTCACCTTAGATATACTACAAGTTGTTGTTGATATCCAATTGCTTACTTTTCGCTATGCTGACATTAAACTAACATACTGGGTAGAAATGTTGGCTTCTAGGTACAGCATGTATGATGTAAAAGTCTTATAAGGTTCACTTAAAGAGGAAATAATATAATATATTTTATGGTTCCACTACATAGGTGGCTTATCCCAATATTAATTATCTTCTTATAATCTTCTGCAATTACCAGTCATTAGCAACATTACGGGTTTTAGTTGTTTACCTTACTTTAGCAGAGATTTATTAATGGATAAGATATTGGGAGCAGCTGTCAGTAAATAGTCGTATCTATGTGTGTGTAACTCTGAATGGACTAGCACTCAGCATTCCAGCACATCTCATCCTCAAAATTAAAATACCTTTTAAATCTCAGAGTGGTTTCGAAAGAAAAGTTGCTCGAAATCTTGTCGCATCAATTTCTTTGTCTCCGAGTTCTGAGTTTCTGTAATGTACTAAATATCTGGTTTTCCGCTGAGTAATTTGCGGAATCTTAAATTGTTTTAATTTGTTTGTTTCGGCGGTCCCAGACTTTGGTAAGTGCGTAAATTGATAATGCGTATTAAGATACTGTAGACATTGATACTTATACTGTAAATGACTGGTTTCATGACTAATAATCTTAAATAAAAATTTAAAAAACCGCGGCAGTTTTATTTACACTAAACATAGCTAATAACACTCTCGATTTAGTTGCCTTTCAGACAAAAAAACTATTATAGATAAAAATCGGTTCATCAATTTGAGAGCTACGATGCCACAGACAAACATACAGATCCACAGATACACCAGATACACAGATATACAGACACATCAAACTTATAACACCCCTCTTTTTTGCGTCGGGGGTTAAAAACCTACCTAAATTAAGTAGCTACTAAAATACTAAACAAAAAAATTTAAATTTTAAATAAACCTACTCTTATATTAATAAAACATCCTTATTTCACTTCAGAAAATATACCAGTAACAACAACAAAACAAGAAACAAAACAAAATATACAATTGCGGATTGTAGCAAAATGAATACCTCATTCAAAAAGTACCTAACCATTATTTTCATATCGAATTCAAAATTGAAATGCAAATATCAATACAAAGCGAAAAATAAACAGAAATCGTACAATCTAGAACAACAATCTCATTGGAAAAACATATTTTCGATTATAATACATTCACTGATTCACGGTCCTTTTTATGATCGTCGAAGTGAACATTGGAAAATCTGACGCAGAATATATTTTGAAGAGACGAGCTATGAAATATTTTTGTCAATCTCTAAAAACCAATCATTGGTGCTTCGTATAAACATATTGAATTGTATCGGCCTGTAGGCTGAACGGTTGGCGTAAATCTTTTATTGACGCCAAAACCAACAGTGTATCTATCTATCTAAACTAGCAGCCATGTTTATTCGAATCGAAACTTTGTGAGGGCTAAAACTCGTAAATAGCGGGAGGGCTCTGTCGTATTTTGTCGAAAGGTAGCCGTCTCTCTCCCTGATCGATGGTCTTCTAAAGTACGAGAATTAGAAAACTTGTCGACAATATGCCGCAATTCATTGGGTTTTTTGTTCTTTCTTTGTGTACTTGAGCACTTCCGAGCTTCAAACATGTTTCAATTGTTGTGTTCGATGGCAGTTGTTAAGCCATGTCGAAGGGCACCGACTAAAACATTGGTCAGTTATCTCTCCATGGAGCAGCGTGGTGATACTACGCCCTCAGCGTCCTTGATAATGAGGAACGATTCATTGTTTGTAGTTGCTCATTGACATCATCATTTCTACCCAAATATGTGTATCTTGTTCATAAATATCATAAAATTAAATGAAAGTGATGTCTTAAAATTTCCACCGGTAACCGAAAAAATATACTAACTATAATAATACATTTACAATTCTTAGGAAACACTTTAACAGACGTGTCTGATTTCGACTTGAACAGATTTTTTTCTTTCTTGTCATGTTTGGTTTCTTGTGTATTTGTGTACTACGGCAATAATATGCATGTACCTAGGTAAGTAGGTACTATTCTCAATTTTCTATAATTAATGACAAAATTATAAATAAATTTATAATAAAATTACATAAGATTTTGTATTGCACCGATGAATTGTGTGAAGGCTGTACTTGACCAATGCAAAATGAGAAACGTAAGCGTAACATTTTTGTCGTAAAATGTAAATAACGACATAAAAATTGTTTTATGTATGTTTATACTGAGTTAGTTTATTTTTAGCCCTTTTTACATACAAACTCTATAATATTTACAACAACGATACTCGTACAAAGCGAGACGCACGTTGCAACAGCCGCCGTATTTTCGGTTGCATTCTCATGTGATTGATTGTATTTACTCTTCAAATGAGCTTTGCCAATAGCTCGCTAATTGTGAACTGTTTCACACACTGTTGCTATGTTCCTATAGCAAAAGTTGACTTTTCATATTTATATAGTTTTGACCCTTTATTTACGTTTTAATAAAACAAATATGGTGGCATCTCACAGCCACCATATTTTTTTTTAATTTCACTTATCTAAGAACACTTGGGTTATGAAGACGAACCTAACGATATTTTAATTATATAAATCCGTTCTGCGGTTTGGGAGATACGAGGTGATAAAGAATATTACATGCATACATACCAACATACAAGATACGTGCGAAAAACATAAACCTTCGTGACAGTCGGGTAGAAAGTACTCGCAACGGTTATTATTTGTTCACAAGACTCAAATGTCAATACAGTTTAACTACTACCTTATAACACTGGTCACCAATCGCTCTGTTGACTGTCCTCGAAATTGTATATTTCTCAACCCGGTCTATGTAAAAGCTTAAGAAGCTCGTAGGTAACAGCTTAAATAGTACAACTTTTAACCCCCGACGAAAGAGAGGCGTGTTATAAATTTGACGTGTCTGTGTATCTGTGTATCTATGTATCTGTATGTCTGTCTGTCGCATCATAGCTCCCAAATGGATGAACCGATTTTGATCAATTTTTTTTGTTTGAAAGACTTAATCGAGAGTTTTCAGCCATGTTTAGTGTAAATAAAAATGTTAAGGATTTTTTAAATTTCGAAACAAGATTATTTTTAATTTTACTAATATTTGCGCAAAATCATATCTATGAGGTTGAATTTTTATTAAGTACTTTCTCTGTAGACATTTCACTCTTGAGGATGATTTATAACGGTTTTTCTGGACCCGCCGTAGACGCGTAGCGCTGTCCGTTTATACGTTTTAGATGATATATAGCGATGTTCATCTGATTGATGGTTCACGGTATCTACGTACCTACTTGGTATTTGAATTGCATTTTGCGGGTTACCTTATAAACCTGAATAAAGTATTATCATAGAATAATTCATCTACAAACGAATTTTATGATGATTACTACAATTTTATAGCCAATAGAAATGAGGATAAATAACTCGAAGGTGAAAAATTTACAGGGGATAGTCAATTTTAACAACAGTCTATTTTTAGACGACTCCTGTTTGGTATACAAACTTACACTATCTGTTTAACGTTATTTGGGAAAATATAAATAAATCAGACACAAAATAAAAATAATGTAAGTAAAGATGAATAATCATTTCATGTCAAAATTAATTTCTATTAACTTTGAAAATTTTTTATCTAATTTAAATTTATGTTTTCCTAAAAAGTATTGCTAATTTTTTTCTAAATACGCCTCATCGTAAAAAACTGACTATATTTATTTATTTATTTATATACACAATGGAATATACAATTAGGACACAACATATAGGTAATTATGTACAAAGGCACTGCTTATTTCTTAAGAAATTTCTACCAGCAGACCTACGATTGGAGAAATAATGTCGTATAGTGGATTTATTAAAAATTTCTTAAGATATTCTGCGACAATTTTAGATGCAGTATAGCTAACTCTTATATTATAATACTTTTTTGTAGTTAAGCATTAGCTTATTTAGTATAAAAAAACAGTGTTAAGAATAATTTTTTACGTAAAACAGTGTACTTTAAAACGCGTGTTTCAGTACGAAACTCGATAAAACTCGCTCCATCACCGTGTCAACACTTAACTACTTAAATGGTGTAATTAGGTGCATATTTAATGTACTAAGCAGGGGTTGAAGGTTCCTTTGTGGTAGTTAATTTCTGTTTTATAGGTTGCAGCACGAAGTCTTAATTGTTTTAAATTAATACTTTCAAAAAGTAATCTGGCTTATCATCGATTTATTATTATGCAACGTTGGCAACTCGCGGGCAAAGCCGGCGGGCATAGATTTAGCTAATAAAATAGATGTACAAACTTTTAAAATATGCCTTGAAAGACGCCTTGCCTAATTTATAATGACTGTATTACTCCCGCGGTTAAAGAAATGAATCTAAAATGGCGGCACTTATCATTTCCTCTCACTCGCACGTTATTCCTGTATTTAGTCACACACGTCGTTACAGCACGCAAAAAATATAATCAGTCTGGATCTGCTTACATGTTGTCTTGTCAGTTAAACAATTATTGTTTTCATTGTAGGTACTAGTCGTGTTACATACGAGTAATCACCAAAACAAAACGTCTACACCTATTGCTATTCAACCCTCTTGTTTTGCTTTGTATTCTACTTTCCTTAAGTAAAACAAGAATAATTTTCTTAGAACACATTAAGAAATATCTCATGTTGCTGCGTCACGTACATGAAAGGGTGTAATTACTACATTTGATATCGTGAACCAAACTTCACGAGCAACTGGTGTTTTAATATGGAAATTAATCAATTATCGTGTTAAAAGTAATTTAATGTAACGTGCGCTGTGTAAAGGACTCAGCTATGGAATACGTTAGCAAGTATATTATTTCTTCGAGAAACAATTAACGCAAACGTTTTGCCTGTATTTTGAATACAAATAGCCCAGTCATCGAGCAAAATGGATTACTGGATTCGATTCCTGACTTAATAATGTTTGTGGGAAAGTAAATGGTGGACGAAAAGCCGAAGACAGAGGTATCCGTTGAATTCAAAGGAGTAAGAGCTGATCCTAGTGGCGCATGAACCCTAAGACTATGTCCAGCAGTGGACTTATAAAGGCTGGATAAAATAAATAAATAACGCTTCACACTCATAGCCCCACACTAGAATTCCCTGTGTTGTGGGTACCATAGAAAACACACAAAGATCACACACTAAGAGAGTGATATTTGGTTTTCAAAGGTTACTAGTTTGAGTGTGTGCAATGTATTTTAACTATCTGTGCTTCGGAGGGCAAAAAAGAAGTCACTATTATAAGTCACATAATATTCATTTTTGAATGAGAATGAGATACTTAATCCTGCGGTAAAAAGGCTACGTCACTCTCCAGCACTCCAGTTACTTGTTACTCTAAACAAAATCGTCTCAATCCGTCGCTCTGTTTTAACGTGAAATAAGGACAAATAAACAAACACGCATTGACATTAATAATATTACCTACTTAATATGGATTTTGTCATACCTCGAATTCGAACATTAAATTCCACTAACTTCAACGAGATAGAAAACCTGGAGAATGTACAGTGAATTTCATGCCGTGTACACAATGCTAATGGCGGAAAAGCCGTTCTGAAATATTGTCGAAACGACGAGTACCTCTTAGCTGTCGTTTACCACTTAGTATTTTCAATTCTTTGTTCTTTTACAGCCAGGCAGACACCGTCTTGTTATCCAATGTCGTTATTATATTGGTCTGTCTGGTTTTTTAAATTGTCATTGTTTTGCCAGTCTTCATTGTTTTCAGGTTTATTTATGCAGACTTTGTAATGGAAACTTTGATTGACATAGTCTTGCCTAATTTGGGCTCATGTGTGAAGAAATCTACCTTAAGGCAGCCTTTACTTAAAATAAGTTACCTAGGTGATAATTTCTCTACACGGACATACCTCAGTACCACCATGCACAAGTTGCTGGCCAAAAAACATAAACATAAATGCTTGTACACACTTATACCCCTGTATCGCGTGTAAGTTTTCATAAGTTTTCTTAAGTTTTCAACTGTGTCGCGGGTGGCATGGACAACACATATAAACACATTACAATAACACCCATGACCCAAGTACAAATATTTATCTGTCGTATAAATATCTGCCTCGGCCAGGAATCGAACCCGGGACCCCTCATTTCACAGGTAAGGTCGCTACCAAGCTATAGGATCGTCAAGAAAGAAGAAAAAAGACAAGAACTAGGTCTCAATTTGACGACAAAAACTTGAGGACCATGCTACAAGCGTACAGTCAAAAGAGCTGATATCTTCATCATCATCTTCCGGTGTGGGATTGTGTGGACTGAGTATTCTGCGCTATAGCAATTTGCGGGTTAAAAATGATGTAGACTGAATCAAAAAGTGGAAGTTCTTTATAAACAAATCAACATAACAATTCAAAAGGTAGATCTTATTTACAAAGTTAGAACTGAAAAACATCTGTATAAATAAAAGATAGAATTGACCCGAGATATCGCTCAGAGCTAGCCATACATTTCGTTATTTATAATTCAGTTTTATTCCATCTCGGCACAAAACTCTCATGCATAATTTAAAGGAAATGGCTTACCGGACCGGTCTATTCCGCTAGGATCTATTTATGTTGTGAAGGCAGCTTCATATCAAGAATTATCTACTTATCGTGATTATTTGTTGCTAATATTTACCTGTTTTTGTTATGGAAATAGTCGCCAAAAGAGCGACGATCCACCTGATGGTAAGTGGCTACCATCGCCCATGGACATCAGCGGCATCAATGACATCATTGATGCGTTGCCGGCCAAGAAAAAGTGAAGAAAAAGAAACAACTGGATTTCAAGCCCCCAGCCAGAACATGACGGGTCGTTTGGCAGCTGACTCAAGTAAGAAAATGGTAGCTATCCAGTAAGTACATACGTATGTTAAGTATCAAGTGAATTTTACCAATATTAAATATCTAAGTGCTTTCGTAGAAACTACAAAGAAATTTTCTAAAGTACACTTGACGTATAATAATAATTCTATGTATAAATTATACTTTTTTTGTAAAACTAAGTGGTTTGATTATTTATTTCGATCCTAAGAGATCGACAAATATAACAGCGGGCGCGGTCGGTAGTTGGATGGGTGACGGCAAGTGAAAAATATTTCTTGAGCGTTTCTGTGCTTCGGAGGGCACGTAAAGCCGTCGGTCCCTGTTGTTATTGTCGTTAAGCCATACACTTGGGTTGGACACTAAACCTTTTACCATTCCACACTGAAGCTGCGTGGTGGATGTATGTTCTAGGCCTTCTCAAAAAGAGAGACCCGTGTTCAGTAGTGGGCCATAAAGCCAGGTATAAGATTAACTGCAAGCATTAAGATGATATAATAAAAATTGATGAACGAATAAAATTTTGTTCCGAAATGCTATTTAACTGAATTTGTCACGCGGTACGCCTCGATATAGAGACGGTTATATAGAAGTCTAGACTGCAATGATGTCTAGACAGCAACGGACCACAGAACAGTATTCAGTCAAATATCTTTTAACGCAATTAATTAAATATATTTTTAGTAATGATTGTTAGTTATTGTTAGTAGGTACTAATTATATATGAATTCTACTGAAATAATATCTTAGAACCTATCGAATAATGTTATTAATATTATATATGTGAAAGTTTGTGAAGATGTTTGGATATTTGGATATTTTTTTCTCTACTTAACTGATTTGGCTGTAATTTGGAACGGAGATAGCCTTTACCCTGGATTAATACATAGGCTACTTTTTATCTCGGAAAAGTTCAGGGTTCCCGCACGATTTGTAAGAAATCGATATCCACGTGCGCGAAGCCATGGGCATATAAATTTAAATTAATGAATTAAAAATTTCGTTTCCAAACCACTTTTACGCGAGTGAAGCCGCGTGCAAAAGTTAGTATCTAAATAAAAGAAATAATAAGTACAAGCAGTAGTTTCGGCAGACTTTTATGTGACAGATGACATGTTTGTTTTCGTATCGTGAGAATTTGTGATATTAAAACGATGCAGGAAATTTTATAACAAAGTAACCATTTATTTTTAGCGTTAGTAATATCATTGACAAATAGACCGAATATTTGCGAAACGTTTGTGATGAACCCGAAACTTTAAAACGTATAGACTTCTCATATGAACATGAAGGATAAAAATGGATTTTATGGAATATGGGAATGAATATTTATGGAATAAATAGCCTGGTTAAGACATCCCACGAATATTAATTGACAATTATTTCTCGGCAACTCAATATGCGAAAATCGGAATAAACAGGCGGCCTGCCTGCTTAATTTAATCGCCCGTTTAACCTCTCATTAACGATCACCATAAAGTTTAAATTGGACAACAATTGCAGGTATACCAAAGATGGATTCGGTCATTATAATATCTTTAACGTTTGAGGACTCAAAATTTGTACTTAATTTAACTTAAAATCGACTTAAGACTTCGCTATCGTATTATCCATTGAAGGAACGGCCATTGACACAACGTTTAATGGTCGTAGCGCACATATCAACTCGGAAAGGGATCGGCACCGGATCGCCTCGCCGTCAACCTAACGTAAGCTCGGCTACGGCTAGGCGACGCCGCGCTTACGGCTAGGCGACGCCGCGCTTACGGCTCGCCGGCCGCTGGTTGACGGAATGAATGACAGCAGTTCGCCGCCGCCGCGGCGCGGGGCGTGCACGAGGAAACGGAAAGTCGACGGATAGCGTACGGTGAGACGTAAGCGCGGGTACGGCAAGTCGTCCACGCACCGTACCGCGGTTCGTGAGCTTGTCTCGAGGCGAGGCGATTACGTTACGGATCCGATAAGTGTGCTTTACAGTAGGGAGTTTCATACAAAGAATACTGACATGCAAGAGTTGATACGTTTACGTTCCGTTTACGAGTTGATATGTGTGCCATGACCATTAAGCGATAAAAGATTTTCTTGAAATCTCGCTTCAAAATTCCATTCCGATGTCCACTAATGGCACTTTGACGTCGAACCCAATATTCCTTTCAGATGTGAACATTAATCTTCATTTAGGTTCTACTACTACGAGTACTACTACTAGGTACTGATCAATAATTTAAAGTAATTTCTAGATTTTTCTTACTAACAAAATGCCCAGTTTTATAAAACTGTAAAATAAAGATGTATACCTGACTTTTGCGTTATGGATCATTGACCTAACGCAGCATTAGAGACTGGATTTAATTCATTTTTATCGACAAGGTCTATAAAAAATTGAATGAATTTTACTGTCATGTCCTATAGTATAATTTAATTTATTTGTTACAGAATTTATTTAGGTTTTAAAAGCAAAAAAATCTAGTCAAAATTTTACTATATCTAGTCTTATTCGCAAAGCGTGTATGAATCAATCAAACTAAATCAAACAAACAACATAACAAAGGACAAAGAAAATATTATAATCTGTAGATATTAAAATAATTAAAAAAATGAGTAATTACGTCTCCCTACTCAACTACTACTTTTCATTGTGAGTTTGTTCGTCCGACCGAGAAAACTGAAAATTCATGTAACACTTCAATCCATTGCAGCATCGCTTTCCCATAATTGAGAAGGCCTGGAAATGAGTCATCAAGCAACTATATTTTGGTGGAGGAACTAGTAGCCAAACCAAGCGTCAAAAGTTTGTCTAAGCCCGTATGAATTACGGATGCTTTCAAATATATTGTTATTAGTAATCCTATAATTTTTATCGCATTAGAGTTATAGAATGCTATTGATACTCGATAATACAAATTGTAACATAGGACACAGATGTCAACTTTAACAGATGTTTATCATGACTGTAGTGTTCGGAGGATCAATAATACACACGCTTTACTCTGTAATAGGTGAGGTATGAATACGCATAGCGCACATCTGCACTCACTCGCAACTAGCCACAGACTGCCGCTATGCATAGACACTACATCCCTTCTTTATTGTATAAAATTCAATTATTTTCATTGGTTTGGTTTACAAACACTTTTTGTAAGTCATGCAAGCTACGCCAATGCTTCAACAAGGCCCTACTGTGAGAAGGGCCCGGGAGAAGAAGCAGCAAGAAACTACCGGGGTGTTTTTTTCCTACTCACAGTTACAGATAGTACTTATTAACTACTTACAATCTATATTTTAAAACTCATGTCCAAGCAGTCTTTTCATTAAAATAATCATTCATCGTAAGTTGTAATACCCTTTCATAAGAATGCTTTTAGTATGAGTTTTAAATATATAGTATAGCATTTCCGTCAATTTTAATGGAATTTTATATTATTATTATTTTATTGCAACATCGATATAGATCTGAAAATAATAAATTCTTTGATATCCAACGTTTATTTTCTTTGTTGTATAACATGTGTTTCCCGTTTCTGTACATCGCTTTCACCATCAAATACTCACACCGCTATGTGAGGGCAGGGTTAAAGTTTGGTATCAATCTGTTAGCCTGAGTTACTTATTTTCATCGATATATTTTTCTGTACCCAATTTAGGATCTGTAACTCCCTTTGTACTGTCCACATATTGTTCTCCTCTTTCCTCTAATTGAATTGTAGACATGTCAACTCCTGTCTCTCACACTACCGTCTAACGGTTTATATATATAGTGAAAGCTATTTTATTTGAAGTAATTGGAAGTTTCATAAAAAAATTATCTTACTAGCATAATAAGTCAAATGAAGATCTTCTTGCATTTCACTAAATACAACTCTTGTAGATCATAATTGTATTTTTAACTGACGTCAAATGTAGCCTTGAAAATAGATTAACCCAAGCCACGTACCACAGTCGTCTACTTCAAATATTAAAAGTAACAACATAAGTTCTGAAAAAAAACTCAAGTAAATCCCTCTATTGCCACGGCTCTCCCAGCCGATATGCATATCCATTGAGTGAATCATAATTATGTGTTCAATATGCGTCACCCATACACAGATACACCTCCAACTTCACTACAACTTTCTTTCTCGAGTCCCAGTCTCCATCTTGTATCATTCAGTATCATGATCCTGTTTATAGGTGCTCGACAAATACATGACGCCTCTGAAATGTGAAGCGGCCCAAATCGGCCTTAATAAGTGTTGTGTAACCATCGCGAAATTTGAGAGCACTTAATAAATGCGCTCAACCATCGCGCCACATTTAATGTCACTGTGCTTCATAGTCTGTTCCTATCTTTATCAAACTTATGCAAAGTATAGCGAAAAGAACAAGGATGGCAAATAAAAATATTTCAAGTCTATAAGGTAGTTCGAAATTTTCAAACGTAAATCTTGAGAATTTTGATTCATTTAACTAGACATAATTCATGATGTCAATATAATGTCTACAGTTCAAGCAACTCGCTCCGCGCATTATGAGAACTCAACTTGAAACAATTTTCATATATGATATTATTTTTTCATCTCGTGTCACTAAGAAATTCAAACCATTGGCCAGCAATTCATTTATTATTAAGCTATTTAATTATACCAGTATTTACACTGTTAAGGTCACAGGGACGTTTAAATTGTAGCAAAAGAACCTTTGTAATTCTAAAAAAATAATTGCTTGTGATACTATGATCACAGCTGACCCATTTATTGTCTCATTAATTATTATGCATTAATTACCAAAAACAAACAAACTTAAGCTATGATTCTCTGGGAATTTACGTCACCTACCCTTATTATTCATCAAGGAAACGAATTCAGATTACCTTTGCTTCCCAGGGGAGTTTTCAATCGTTATCAAGCACTCTCTATGAGAATGCTTTGTGAGTTAGTACTCCTGCGTGCACGGTCACTCACACTTGCACGTACCTACACTCGGCTTAGTGATGTGGCCACTCCAACGTCTTGATGGAGATCTAGTGCTTCTAGGTTCCTCAATATCAACGTCACTGCAAACTTGATAGATCTGTAATACAGAAGTATACAACGAGCCGCGGACTGCATTGCTTTTTAGAGAAAAATCTCTAAACTTACTTCTCTGCACTGTCATTCAACCTTTTTTAGTATCCGCTTCGCAGAGTCAGGCATAATGAAATAGAACCAATTTGCTAACGTATACTCAATAATTACAGTAGGTAACCTTGCCCTTGGTATCCTTATTGAATACTGTCGTGGAAAAGTATGGAAACTGATAAAAATAACCTTTTGGTCACTTGACGCTAGTAAAAGTGTTGATGTCGATTTTACACGAAAACAGCCTGCGCTCTTTTCTGCAGAACTTCTCTGCAGAAGTCAGTGCCTCGTTGTCTCTTTACTATGGAGACAAAATCATAATCTTCACATATTTTCCTTTATTTTTAGGCTGCTCAAAAGGATTACCATTTACATTGAAAGTAAAGATATTAGATGAAAATAAAAATCTTCTGACTTTGCAAGTGCTTATTTCTGTATGGATGAATCGTTATATTAATCCAATAAGAATAATAAAACATCCAATAAATTATTATGGATTATATTATATGGTAATAAAGATGAATATAATTATCACAAAAGTCGAATCTGTTACCATGAACTCATAACTACTTGTACTACTTTGTCATAATCTGGCTCAAATATGTGAATATATTATAACGTCTGTAACGATTATTATCAAATAATGAATCGCCAATGATGGTAGTATGTCATTGTACATTTAATACATGGTCAGTTGCAAAGGTTAAATAAAAAGGAATCAAATTTACTTCAAAACAAGTTATGGAATGTTAATACATTAATGGAATAAAATATACCACACCAATAAATTGTTGTCTTACTTTTGATTCCTTACATAATACTTGCATCATTTCTGTACTTGATATTTGTGATTCATTGTGATTGGGGTATTTTTCTGAAAACCTGCAATTTGTTATTTCATCCCACGATTTCATATCAGTGAAATGCGGCCGGCCGATTATGATAGAATCATCTCCATCAGACATCTCGAATATGTGTCACATGACTCATATCCAACAGACATGTTTGGCTTTCACTGATCTTCATAACGGCATAGCTCTAAAACATTAATTTGTAAATATATGCAGCTACCGTGCATGCATGGCTTTATAACAGTTTAATGTAACAGTAACATGACTGCGTAGCCTTAAAACATTGAATTATAAATCTTTGCGGTCACCGTGTATGCGTGGCTTTTATTTATATAACTGCAACATGGCTGTGTAGCCTTAGAATATTTATGTATTATATAAATATTTCTGAAGTTCTTGTATGCGTGGCTTTTTACTTAAGTAACAGCAACGTGGCTGCATAGCCTTATATTAATTTAATTTATAATATGCGTGAACTTCTAGTATGCATGGCTTTTACTTATGTAACAGTAATATGACTGTATAGCCTTAGAATATTTATTTATTATATAAATATTTCTGAGTCCTTGTATGCATGGCTTTTTACTTAAGTAACAGCAACATGGCTGCATAGCCTTAGATTATAATTTAATTTATAAATATGCGTGAACTTCTAGTATGCGTGGCTTTTACTTATGTAACAGTAATATGACTGTATAGCCTTAGAATATTTATCTATTATATAAATATTTCTGAAGTCCTTGTATGCGTGGCTTTTTACTTAAGTAACAGCAACGTGGCTGCATAGCCTTAGATTATAATTTAATTTATAAATATGCGTGAACTTCTAGTATGCATGGCTTTTACTTATGTAACAGTAATATGACTGTATAGCCTTAGAATATTTATTTATTATATAAATATTTCTGAGTCCTTGTATGCGTGGCTTTTTACTTAAGTAACAGCAACGTGGCTGCATAGCCTTAGATTATAATTTAATTTATAAACATGCGTGAACTTTTAGTATGCGTGGCTTTTACTTATGTAACAGTAATATGACTGTATAGCCTTAGAATATTTATCTATTATATAAATATTTCTGAAGTCCTTGTATGCGTGGCTTTTTACTTAAGTAACAGCAACGTGGCTGCATAGCCTTAGATTATAATTTAATTTATAAATATGCGTGAACTTCTAGTATGCGTGGCTTTTACTTATGTAACAGTAATATGACTGTATAGCCTTAGAATATTTATCAATTATATAAATATTTCTGAAGTCCTTGTATGCGTGGCTTTTTACTTAAGTAACAGCAACGTGGCTGCATAGCCTTAGATTATAATTTAATTTATAAATATGCGTGGACTTCTAGTATGCGTGGCTTTGACATATGTAACAGTAATATGACTGTATAGCCTTAGAATATTTATCTATTATATAAATATTTCTGAAGTCCTTGTATGCGTGGCTTTCTACTTAAGTAACAGCAACGTGGCTGCATAGCCTTAGATTATAATTTAATTTATAAATATGCGTGAACTTCTAGTATGCGTGGCTTTTACTTATGTAACAGTAATATGACTGTATAGCCTTAGAATATTTATCAATTATATAAATATTTCTGAAGTCCTTGTATGCGTGGCTTTTTACTTAAGTAACAGCAACGTGGCTGCATAGCCTTAGATTATAATTTAATTTATAAATATGCGTGGACTTCTAGTATGCGTGGCTTTTACTTATGTAACAGTTATATGTCTGTATAGCCTTAGAATATTTATCTTTTATATAAATATTTCTGAAGTCCTTGTAGGCGTGGCTTTTTACTTAACTTTGTTTTGATTTTTAATTGACAGAACATGTTATAGTATATTATATACCACTTGTACATACCATACAGAATACATTATAGTATGTTTAATCCTCATCACCTCGAATGACTTGCAATAGCAGCAATTCAATATATCGCTAACATAATATGTATAGTTTGGCTTATTCCTTGGAACTCTAAATCAAGTGCCTACTCCGTACCTTAATAAATTATGATACTTAATTATGGTAAATAACCCATAAGTTGAATACATTTTTAACCAACTTCAAAAAAAGGAGGAGGTTCTCAATTCGACTGTATCTTTTTTTTTTTTTTTTTGTTTGTTACCTCAGAACTCCGGACTGAGTGAACCGATTTTGATGATTCTTTCTTTAATCAAAAGCTGGTACTTGCCGTGTGGTTTCACATAAATTTGAGCAAGATCCGACAATGGCATCTATGTCAAAAGCACATAAGTCTTAAATTTGCATTAAGTCTGTGCGCGATAAATGGACGAATAACTCAATATCCAACCGATTTCGACGATTCTTTTTTTTTTTTTTTAATTGGATGTACTTCATTTGAATTCGGTTTGGTTAAAATTTTAGATTATTGCTATTTACTTATTTTTAGCAAACAAAGCGTTTCAATATCTTTGACATTTAGACTGAACTTTAGTATTCTCCATCTTTCGATTTTAATAGACCTTTAATAGGAAATACACCTCACATCGAATAACTTTCGCAAAGACTATATTTCGATATCTTTAATAGTTTGGTGGAACATAAAAATATTCCACGTTACTTTACCCAGAACTTTGTTTTTCTTCCCAAAACAGCCATCCTTGAGCCATCACGAACATTTTTGAATCAAACATATTCAAATACAGCTACCGAGAAATACTAAAGTTCATTTTTATTTATACCAGCAAGAAGATATGTATATGACAATAATAATATGCCTAATCTGGGCTTTTTACACAAGGTACAGTAGCATTCTCCTTACGAGCCTTGTTTAAATTTGCGTGCCTTTGCGGCTTTTTTGTACACAGAGTACATTTGCATGCTCCTTACGAGCCGTATAAAATTTTGCGTGTCCGACCAACGGACCTTGTAACGGGACTAGTGGGATAGACCCAACAACCTGCGTGAACCTTGACGTAGCTATCGATTGACGTAGTTATCAATATATTTCATACTGGCTTTAGCATTAAGATATTAACCAATTTATGCTTCAATATTACTACGTAATAAGGGTTGTAAGGTATTATAAACTTTTTACACATTATGTTCATATCCTAACACACTGTTCGTAGCTATTTTCCAGGTTTTTCATTAGAATGATTATATAGGCGTGATCTTCAAGTGAACTGTAGTGACGTGAACATAATAATATTTCTATTGAACTGCCAGCTAATAAGCAAAATTACATCTGAAACTTGTTTAGATAATAATTATCAACATAAAATCTTTGGATTCATTGCAGAACGGTATTTGAATTATGAAAATATTAACCACAGCATTATATTAATACGTGGGGTAGATTCTCAATCGTTTCTTTCCAATTCGTTCCAAGGGTAACGTGAAGTTTCACGCTTTCATTAATTATCCACCAAATACAACAAAACTTAGGATATTGTTATTGTGATTCGATAGCTTTATTTGAAATAAGAAACGAAATAAATTACTCTTCCACATGCTACTATATATAATATTACCGACAGCAATATCGTAACCAGTTGCAATAAATTCATGGTCTATTTGAAATAGTTACTTGATGCATGGCCCTTTGTAACAAGGTGATTTGCGTGGCCTTCGAAATATTTAATTAGTTTTGATGTTTAGACAACCATTTTGTGTACACATCTGGCAGTGGTACTTTCGTTGCCGAGTTCTTAAAACGTTAATACTTAAATAATTGTTATTTAAGTACACGCAGTTAGGCGTACCCACATATAAATTATGTGGTTGTAATGTAATTATACACTTTACTTACTTGAATACGTACATAATAGGATGTATTCGTAACGAATTTGCCTGCCCAAGCGTATGCAAGCAAGGGCATTAATCCTTCTTTTTTCCAACATTTTTTGTAATTACCTATTATTTTTTACCGTCGTCGCCACTTGTAGTGTTCGGAGGATCAATAATACACACGCTTTACTCTGTAATAGGTGAGGTATGAATACGCATAGCGCACATCTGCACTCACTCGCAACTAGCCACAGACTGCCGCTATGCATAGACACTACAATGACTATGAATAAGCATTAGAAGCCTACTTACACACACGCCATGTGCGATATCGTTGGATTAATAAATAATAAACAGAATATTAGTTATTAGTTATGTTTAGGATGTAGCTTAGTAGCTTAAAACTGTTTAACTCTGAACTCTTTTAGAATCCATTTTTCTACTTCCATGAAATGATAAATTTGCAGTATGCAAAAAAAGCAATCAAAAGTAATTGTTTATCATATAATTATATATAATAAGTTGAAAATGTAGAACGCCATCTAGAACTCCTGAACTAAACTATTTTTTCAGCAAGTTCCTTTCTGACTTAATTGTGTATATAGTTTTGTTCATAGATGGCGGTTTCTAGATGAGTCATGTTTTTTCATGCGTGCGCCCGGCACCGTTTTAATAGACGTTATCACGTCAAAAAACACGACACGTTAGATCATTAAAACACAATAACTCTTTTATTTAATTATAAATAGCTGGACATGAAATAATCAAATGCAATTCATATTATCATAAGCAGCGGGAGGTCTTTATAGGTATATCTGTCTAGGTTTGCATTAAACACCATTAGATATGATCAATGACTGTCTGTAGCAGTGCTGTCTCTGACCATCTATCACGGCTGTCTTCTCCGTACTGAGTAATTAATTAACCCGTAATACTTGCCCTCGTCTCCAGTCAAGCAAATTGTTGGGCAGAGGATCATCTTGATCATAGGAAATATTGAGGCTTTTAAGTAACGATTGACAAAGTAACGTTTGATAAGGATTAAATTGGTTAAATAAATATTGTTTTATCCGCATGTATTTTATCCCCCACCTCCGTTCTCGCAAAGGACAGGATATTGCCATGGTAACGAGGAGTAAGACAAGACTCCTTTTCCAACAATTTCCATGAGCTGACTGCTAAGTATCATCATAGTAAAACTAGAGCGAGTGTAGGGGCATATTCGGGAGTAGATTGCTGAAGGGTTGAACCCATTCTTCGCATGACATGGAAAAACCCATAAATTTTAATGTGCGCATGATATTCATCATCATAATACAACTTGAATATGGTTATCTATACGTTAATGAAATTGTATAATAACTACATACTTAATGTGTGTACGCAAAAGATATTTGAGAAAGACTATTAGTGGTGCATTACTCGCATACTATGATTTTAATAATCTGTGCCAGTTAGCACAGAAGACATAGTAATACTTGTTAAGTAGTAAGTTTGTCTGTGCGTTTGTTCCCGCTAATATCAGAAACAGCCAAATACTATGTTCTACAATAGACTCAAAGATAGACTCAAGTTGCCTGTGATAGACAAACAGACGCACAGATACACTCATAAACACGAGAGATTTCAAAAATAATCTGTTTTGCCATCAGTAAATTTTATGAATGGAATATAGAGAAAAAATTTGAAACAAAGTCATTTTCTACACGTGTGAGCCGTGTCAGTAACATGTTCCAAATGATGTAACATTGTTCTTTACGAGCATGACTGAACATTATTGAACGTTCGACAGCATTATAATGAGCTGAACGTAATAAATAAATCCGGCGATGTAAATGATTTTGGCAAACTCAAATCGCCGAGGCACTGAGCAATACGAACAGAGCAGTTTTCGAGTTTATCACACTCGTTATTTACTCATTAAAACTTGGAATGGAAGGCGTTCGTCATTCGCACGGAAAGTAAAATTAACTTTTTGAAGCCAACACTTCAAGTGAGTGATTCTGAAAATGTAATAAATGTCGGTAGGGCACTTTTATTTGAAGTCTCGAATATAGGAAAAATAAAATTAATCGTATTTTATAAAGTAAGCTTAGAAAAAAATTAATATTCAATATTCTATGATGAGATGTTATTAAAAATTTATTGCGAGGAGTAACTAAAAATGATTTAATAAAAATTTATAAAATGTACGACGTCAAACCACCCTTGACTACATCTTCACTTATTTTTTTTATGGAAATAACCGACAACCGAGCTATACATATTAGCGATAGAACATTAATATACTGTTGTCCAAACTATACCTAGTCCAAAAAAGTTGTAAGCAAAGTCACAAAATGTTGAAAGAAAGAAAAAGTTAAAATAAAACCCTACTTGTTAATAAAATACGATTTTTCTTCGTAACACGTACCTACATTTATTATTAAATCATTTACAGAAGACTCAATTATGAGCGAAAATATTTACGCATTCTGAGTAAATGAGAGAATGACCGAAGTCTAATAAAATCGCGCTTTTTGTGACGTCATTCCAACGAATGTCGTGTTGGACCGAATGGAATTTAATATTTGCCGCAATGCGAACCCAACGTTTGAAGAATGACGTGCAATTATTTGGCTTTATGTTCAATCACTACAGATGAAACGTAGTTGTAAGTATTTTTAAAATTTATTGGAACCGAACTTCACAAAATAAATAATTGCTCGTATTTTGATCAAATCCTAGAACACAAAAATCAGAAGAATACCCGTAAATATATCTACTACAATTTTTGTAAATTGTAAAGTTAATAATTTAGCTGAATTTTCCAGAAGTTT
This sequence comes from Thymelicus lineola, assembly GCA_963932265.1. Lineage (NCBI taxonomy): Eukaryota > Metazoa > Arthropoda > Insecta > Lepidoptera > Hesperiidae > Thymelicus > Thymelicus lineola. The sequence goes on along the minus strand of OZ010692.1, from coordinate 5,810,421 downwards.
TAATCGAACGCGCTGGATATTTTTAGTAATGTTATTTATTTATTTGAATTAATTTTTTTATGCTGCATTAATAATAATAAAACAAATTTATTCTTTATCACTGATTTTGGAAAAAAAACTTCTTGAGGAAACCTGCATATCAAGAGATTCCCATAATATTGTGAAAGATCTGAGACGTATGCCAGTCGAAAAAATCTAATTCATGAAGTATGTCAGCCAAACTTAGGCATAATGCAGAAGGTATAACTAATGTACAAGTGAAATCCAATTTTAATACAGTTAATTACCACGTATTAAGTTTCTGAAACACATTGAATGAGTAAAATAATTAGATGAACGCACCAATATTTTTTCTGTCTCTAATAGATAAAATGCGTTTTCCTCAAACCTTATTATCTCTCCAGTCTCTTGTGAACAGTTTTTTGAAATATGTTGTACTCTTTATTGCTTTGCATTTTTCAGATATTGTAATAAACTAAACTGAAGCTGAAGAAACATAACAATACATCGAAATGTTCCACGATCGCTCGTTACATAAATTCACTTGAGAGGGCGCTGACCGCAGTCATTCACTTGACAAAGTAAAGTCTTGAACAAAACATATTTTCACCTCTCAAAACGAAACAAAAATACGCATCAAATCACGTAAATAAACAAAAGGAATGCAATTACGTTACGCATTAAATACTCAGACGGTAAAATCACAGTCACGAAAATCTCATGGTACTCGAAAGGGGGCACCACAGTCAGATGCTAACGAGTAACTATGTGATTCAATACGATAGATTCTAAAAACTAAACGTTTAAACCATATCTTTTAGAATCTCACTAATATTTCAAATTGTTTTAGAAAGAAGCGTAGGGGACCGGCCACACAGAACAGACGTAAGACACGGACCCGTCGCAGTCGCGGCGCCCGTTTAATCTACTTTCATACAAAATGTATACAGCCGTCGCGACGTAAAACATACAGAAAAGACGGGACGCCGACAGGACGCTTTCTCGTCGGCGCCCTATTGGAAAACATACAGAAAGGACAGGACGCGGGCCTGCGTAGGCGCCAGCGGGGGAGCGGAAAGGTCGCGGAGAGCAGTTTCTCTTCTCACATAGTATCAAAATCTGCGGGTTGAATTGAATGCCGGGAAAAGCCCAGTGTGCGCCGGCCGTCACGCCCGTTCATTGTCTTTTCTATATGTTTTAAAAAGTCGTGACGGCGCCCTGTATGCGACGGGTCCGAGCCCCGTCCTCGTCTTACGTCTTTTCTGTCTGGCCGGTCCCTAGGATTCGCGCAGCTAAGATACTTTTATACTGTCACCTAAATCATTTAACGTGTTTCATAATACAATATTATGATTATTATTACATTATTATTATTAGTTAATAGTTTATACATGTACACATGTATAACTATCTATATCTGTACCTACTTATATACTGTCTGTATATTAACTGTCTGTTTGGATGTAGTTTTCGCTTTAGTGTAATAAGTAAGTATTATTTCAATTGGGATGTTGACACTAATTATAAATTAATATAAATTTATGTCTAAAATATTAGTGGTAACATTTAAAGGACTAAAATATGATTCTTTTATTGAAATCAGTCACAATAAATTAAATATCATTAATTTAAAATGTTAAAAATTGTACTCACTGACACGTGACCTCAAACGCCATTTTGAGAATATGACGTCATTGGAACAATTTTATATGGAAATTCAACAAACTTAGCTGACAGATAGTATTGAATATCGTTTAGTGACGTCACGTGACGTTTTTGGTGGGAAATTTGATAATGATTTTTATTTATCAATTTTTGTTTTTAAAATGAAGATTATTATTTTTATAATATTTTTTCGTGAATATTAAGGTCATATCTATAAAATAAAATTGAATCCTAAAATTAGTCAACATCCCTATTGTGTGAAATGTTCCTTCTTCTTAAAATCATTGTTTACAACTCAAATTTATAATCATTGCTCACTTAACACCAGTTTAATTCAAATTATTTTAATTGTTTACTCGTCCTTAGTGAGACGAGTGTGCTTAGTCCCCTTGTATTTTGTAAAGCGGGGCCCCAGGGGCACCCTAGAGCCTACTCTATATTAAGGGAGGGGTCCGATACTTATTAAAAGTGGGGAAGCACGGAGCCCAAACACCTTTAGGCTGAAAGCGTAGCCTCTTGTCCCTTTTGTTAGTCAACATCTGAGATTTCATTGCCAAAACATAAATACGTATTGCTTGGAAATAAAGTAGGAAAAACAAATATGGAATATTTCTACAGTTTGTTGTGTTCATTAATATGATGGAAATTTGTTACAAACTGGATTAATTTTAAGACAAAACTATTTGAAGATTTGTATTATATTTATGTATAACTTATTTCTGTTTAAGTGGCGTCTGTACTACTGTAAGTAGTAAGAATATCCTTTAAATTACTTGCCGCTTATTTCACGGTAGATATTTATTGAAGCGAAGGCGTATTTTCACCCACAAAAAGTTTAACACATATGTGTAAGTTGTGTAACACATGTGTCAGCTGGAAGGTTTCTATAAAAAACCGCCCAAGTGCATATCAGGACACGCGCAATGTAGGGTTACGAAGGTGTAAGTTTATCGACTATTACTACTTTTAGCAGACCCGTTATATTTTTGAAAGGGCTTTTATGGTGGTAAAAAAATCATCCCCATGTTACCTGTACCCTGAAAAAAAATTTCATTGTTTTATTGTACTATTTTGGAGTTGTAATAAATATGTATATTCATGCCGAATTACAGCTTTCTAGCAAGGGTCTAGGTGCTATGCTTCGGACAGATGAACGGACATGACGAAACTGTATGGGTTCCGATTATTCTTCGGAACCCTAAAAACTGTTTTTACACATACATACAAATTATTATGAAACGTTGCTTATATCGTACGTATATCAATGAACTAACATATTACTATAATATATTTGTTCACTGACGTATACATGTATTTAATATATTGCTTTATGAATTCCTTCATATTAAACTTCATGCAAATCTCACTCTTTTTCACTCGTTATATGCTTAAAAAACCGGGAAATTGCGTGTCAGGAAATGCGCAGTCTATATAGTATAGGGTTCTAAAGTAAGTTTATCGACTATTACTCATGCTTACATATGCTTACATAGCCCTGATAGTTTATCTTGTAAATTCATCATATAAACTATTTTTGAGAATTTTTTCACTTGTCCAACTCCAACCGTTTAGCTAGCAGGGGGCACTTGACTCTAACCAAAATTAGCACTTTAAAGCCAAATGTTTCGCAAACGGAACCCTAATCCCGATAATGGTCTTAAAAGACCCATAATATTTTTGGAACACCTTTTCAACGATATGGGGTACGCGAGGGATAAAATAATCATCCTCACGTAGGGCAAGTACCCTGCAAAAAAATCTTTTTCAATATTTTATTCTACGATTCTAGAGTTTTAATAAATATGTATTACTATGCCAAATTACAGCTTTCTAGCACTAAGGGTCTCGATACTTTGCTTCGGACAGACGGACGGACAGACATGATGAAACTATAAGGGTTCCGATTTTACTTCGGAAACCTAAAAAGGGGCATAAATTTTACATATTACATAAATACAAAATTAGTGATGACTAAGATTAAAGAAATCTTTGGTTTTATACTTACTTTGGATACTTGGTAAAGTCAGTGTAAAAATCAGTTACCAAACTGAACATGTTTGCATTGCATATTTTCATGTTTGCATATATCAACAAACTGCATCGCTTATAGAGTCCACTGAGAATACCTCTCGCCTGAAAGCCTTTAAAATTCAATATTATCGGTCCTACCAGGAGTTGCTAGCTTCCTTTGTCCACAAAGGCCACAATACAGTTAGTAATAATTCCGCTACGGTTCTACATTTTGAGAGCTGCGGAACATTAGTCAGCGATATGAGTCTATGAGTTAGTGATGATATTTGTCTGCTTTGGTTTTCGTATCAGTCCGTAAATAAAATTGTATTGGTTTCATTTACTTAAATACATAATTACCTCCTGGTAAACAAATAATACAACAATTCACAAATCGTATAGTAAAATACCGGAATCAAAAACTGATGTTTTGGAAATTGGACATGAATCGAACAGTGCAATGGACCTGCATTTTGAGAGCCCCATATTCTTAGCAATGTTGCGGGAAGTTCCTATCATACTTTACTAACCAGGTAAATAGTGACGTCATCTCAAATTTACCTGATATGGACTTGGTCAAATGTAAAGGAACTTGTTATCATCGAGTTTTGCGGATTTTCATCCGTACCGTTAAATTTTAACAACAAAATCACGTCATTTGATGGCGTTACATACAAACCATCCTGCCATTAACATTTGGAGATTAAAAAGAACCGTTGCACTGAACAAGTTTTATTTCCGTTGTAACACTTTGGAGTTAAAGAATTTGTTCACGCACCCTCTTTTGAATGAATTATTCAACGCCCTCCAAAATACGATGGAATGAACGAAAAGTTCAAGAGACAGTTGTCGTTCAAACTGTCAATAAGGGAGACCCTTTTATTAATTTTGTATTAGTTCGAGTGCTACTTAATTGGAGAAACTACAAAAATGTTTTATAAACAATTTTGGTATTGATTAGGATTGACTGGAGTTAGGAAAAAGGTGTATGAGCTGAAAGTGGATTTAAAGATTTGTTTTCGATTTATTCGTAACGCAAAACTATTATTACATTATATGTTAAACTCTACGCAATATTATTAAAAAAATATTAGTACAAAACACAATATTTCTATAGTTTATTCACTCACATAACTCAAAAATTCACATTAAATTTGAGGCATTTCAAATATCTTATGTGTAAATTGTGTGTCAAAATTTACTAACTACATACATAATTTACTAGCTGCATACTATAAGAATCAAAATAAAAATAAATCATAGTTTAGTTACTACTTTTAGTCTGGTAGTCTAACAAAATATTGCAGAATTATTATCTACAAATATCTATCTATATCTATATCTTATGGTAGTCTACCAGAAATATAATTTTAATAAATCATTATCTCACGTAACATATGGAATATAGGTTAAAGTTCCTTCGCACCTTATAAAACCTGGCATAATTTATATCCTTGCAAACGGCAAGATCACGCCGTCTTTATTTGCCGCAGAGGTTTCTAACTCACTAGGTATAATCCCTAGCCTTTTAATAAAATTTACCCTCAAACCCTCTGCGAGCTTTGACAGTGCCTGCAGTTTATTGTCCGAAGTTCGACCACTTTACTGACTCTTGCAGTATAGCGAGAAGCGATAGAAAAAAGTCAGAAGCGATAGATAAGGATCTTCAAGGTAGTTGGATATTTTATTAAATAAAAATCATCCTTTTTCCTAGTAGTAAGTTGGCTAAACGTCTGCCATAGTGTAATAAAATTATTGACCTCGTATACATACAGTTACTCGTGTACATATAGGTACGGTAGAAGTGTCTTTTTGACGTGATAACGTTTATAAAGACGATGAGCCTGAAAGGCATTCACGAAAACCGAGTAACGGCCGCTCACGTCACGGAAGCGCGCGCAGCATTAGAGAGAGAGGCACGCTAGACCGGCCGTCTCTCTCCCACTCAAGCGTAATCGGTCCGCTTGGAAGGCATTCTCGAAAACGTGGTAACGAGCCTGCTCACGTCACGAGCCACAACGCGCGCAAAGTATCGAGAAAGAGATACGCTGAATAATAATAAAACGAAATATATATCTGTAATTTAATATGTAAAATTGTAATTTTCATTCTATTTCCCGTTCCTAATGTGCGAATTGACAGTATTTATATCATAAATTATTCTTCTACGAAATAGACGTTATCACGTAAAACCATTGTCCGTAAACCGACTTTACAGACAACCAATTTTATATGAGTATTTTACAATATGTGTAAACGTTGATTTATTAAACAAAATAACGATAATGATTATGATAATTATTGTTACCTTAATTCTTAACCAGCTGGTAAGCGCTGCTATTATTATGTCAATATGACCGTAATTTGTGAATTCATCAGAAATTATACGATCATTAGCAAACACGCCAGATAAGATTTAATTAGCTCTCGTTGTAAGAATCAAACAGCAGGCAGTAAAAAAGGATAAAAATCTTCAGAAATACAGTTACTATTCACAGAAGTAATTGTAAGGGTTCCAAGATTTCGTACAAAAGGCTTCCCAGGCTTTTGTAGGGAATCTTTCGTATTAATCTAATCTGTCATTGCAAATAATAGCTGAGGTAATTCAATCTTGTTGAAGCCGTCTTTTTATTCGATAAAAGTATGCACATGAAGCGCATGAGCGAACATGGGAACTTAAGAAACTTTCGATTTAAATATTTACACGCCAACCAAATGAATGAGTATCAGTACTTTGAGTCGTCTTTTCGTTTTATAAGGAAAATAAGTATCTGAATTAGAAAGGCCTCCTCTTATCCTACGAAGTTTTAACTTTAAATTTTCACATATTATTAATTTGGTTCCAATGACAATGCATTGCTCTGATAATGGAGACCTGATATTATCCTTAGGGTTGACTCCAGATGAGAAAAACCCCTCCGCGGTCAACAGCACAAACATAAAATTTTGAACGCGTTTTTAATTTTTTTTTTAATATTATTATATCAATTTCTTTTTCGTAAAATTTTGATAAACAGAACGTCTAAAACTGCAGAAACTGCCGTTTCAATAAGTTGCTCAATCAAGTGCATTCTGTAGAGAGACTGCAATTCATGGTGGATCACTAATATTAGTGCACAACAATATGTCTTGTAAAGATCGTAAAGACATTGTTAGTCTTTCTATTGAGCGCACTATTGAACTGGCCTGTCTGGAACTGGAGCGGTTTGTTATAGTTTGCGCGTATCGACCCCCCTCTGGTGATTTTACTATTTTTGAAGATACATTGGAGGATGTACTTAAACGGTTATGTGTTTCTAGAAAAGGATTAGTGATATGTGGCGACTTCAGCGTAGACATTTTATCAGATAGTACTATGGCTACTAGGCTAATAAGTTTGTTTAAATGCTTTAATTTAAATCCATTATTCAATGAGCCAACCAGAATAACTGAAACTACAGCTACTTGTTTAGATAATATCTTTTGCAATTGTGAGATTTTAAATAAAGAGATATTCAGTAAGTTGAAGTCAGACCACTGCGGACAAAAAATTTCGTTGTATAATTCAGTCACTAAGAAAAAACAAATAATAAAATGTAGACCAATAACTAAAAATAAGATTTCAACTTTTAAAGAAAAAATCCACTCGAAAATGCAAACGCAGTTAACATTACAACAAAGAGATCCAATAAAACTATATAACACATTGTCTAATAACATAAATAACGAATTTAATAAAATATTCAAGTTTAAGTATGTAGATCTAGCTAAAAATAGTAAATTTAGTGATTGGGCTACTGTAGGTATTTATAAAAGTAGGAACAGGATGTATGACCTTTACGCCGAGAAACAATACAATTTTTCTCCAACTTTCCAGGAGCACGTGAGAAATTATTCTAAAATATTTAAAATTGTTTGTATTCAGGCGAAATCAATGTACATAAAGAACAAAATTATTAATTCGGATAACAAGATAAAAACCACTTGGAATATAATTAACAGTGAGAACGGTAACGCAAAGTCCTGTGATTTCAATTACGAATTATTGATTAATAATAATATAATCAGTGCTGATAAAGACGTGGCAAGCGAATTTGAAAATCACTTCCGTAATATTCCTATAACATTAACCAGTTCACTAGCTTCTTCACCGACGGAAGCACTTTCTATATTAAAAAATCATATTAATGAATGTAATATTTTATTTGAATTTCAACATATAACCGCTAGAGACTTAATTAAGGCCTTTCAGTCTCTGAAGGTAAAGAATACGGGTGATTTATGGGGCATCTCGGTGAAAATAATACAGCATATTATAGGTATTATAGCTCCATATTTGGTCGTAGTTTTTAATAAATGTATAGATCTAGGTATCTTTCCAGATCTTATGAAATGCAGCAAAATCATTCCACTTTTTAAAACAGGTGAAAAAACTGATCTTAATAACTATAGACCAGTTTCTGTTTTACCAACCCTTAGTAAAATTTTCGAAAAGATAATATTGAATCAAATGCTAACCCATTTCAACAATAATAAATTATTACATCCTGAGCAATACGGTTTCACTAAAGGCCGTAGTACAACCGATGCCGGGGCTAGGCTATTAAAGCATATATTTGAAGCATGGGAGGCGTCACATAATGCCATAGGAGTATTTTGTGACTTATCTAAGGCATTTGATTGTGTTGAGCACGAAACATTGCTGTTTAAACTTGGCCACTATGGTATAAAAAACAAGGCCCTTAGCTTGATCGCGTCTTATTTGAGTAATAGAATACAAAAAGTCGGCATAAACGATATTAAATCATCGGGGTCACCGGCTGTGATGGGTGTACCGCAGGGCTCGATCTTGGGTCCGTTTCTTTTTCTGGTATACATTAACGATTTACCACATTATGTAAAGAACCAAGCGGATATTGTACTATTTGCTGATGATACATCACTAATATTTAAGTGTGAAAGGAATAAAGTAAATTTCGACGACGTAAATAGTGCTCTTTCGCATGTATCGCGTTGGTTCACTATCAATAATTTACTATTAAATGCAAAAAAAACGAAATGTATAGAGTTTGTGCTACCTAATGTTAAAAAAGTCAGCAAATCTCTTAAACTAAATAACGAAACATTGCATATGGAGGAATCGACGGTCTTTTTAGGGGTGACCTTAGATAGTAAACTTCAATGGGGCCCACATATAACAAATCTCGCGACAAAACTCGGTAGGGCTGCTTTTGCTGTTAGGAAAATAAGGCAGTATACAGACGTCGAAACTGCTAGGATAGTCTATTTTGCTTATTTCCACAGTGTTATGTCTTATGCCATCTTGCTGTGGGGCAAAGCAGCCAATATAAAACAAATTTTCATACTCCAGAAACGGGCAGTTAGGGCTATTTATAAACTTAGGTCTCGGGAATCTTTGCGTGAAAAGTTCAAGGAAATAGGTATACTTACAGTAGCTTCCCAGTATATCTTTAACAATGTAGTTTTTATACGGAAGAATATATATATATATAGTCCTCCTCATCGATTTCGATGACGGCGTCCCTAGCTAATGTGCATTAAATAACGTCAAAAAATTAAATAAAGCTATAAAATCATATGTCAAATATAAAAATAAAAATATAATATGTAAAATTAAAATTAAATGAAAAATTAAAATTAAATTAAAAAAAATTAAAATAAAAATAAAAACAAATATACAAATATCATTATTTAAATTTACAAATATGTTATTTAAATTACAATATGTCAGATACATTATAATTATTGAGATTTAATTGAGATAATTAGTATATATTATTAACTTCATCTCCTAGCGTGAGCTCTGGCGTGGCTCGCAAAACCGAACTTAGATTTAAATACCCGGTCACATGTAGAGCAATACAGTTGACCATCAGAATTGTATGTGTATGTATAAGAGGGCTTGAGTTTATATTTATGTATTTGGCGTTTATAATCGAGTGCTTTTAGCCTATCTTCTTCGAAAGACTTAACCTTGTTGTAGATAGTACAACGCCATGAAGACCTATTCAAAGCGAGCTCCTCCCAACGTGATGGTTCGATACCGCAGGCGATCAGATGCCTTTTGAGGACATCCTTGTATCGTAGGTGTTGACCGCCATGTTTTCGGTTACCTTCAGCCATCTCTGAGTAGAAGACAGCTTTAGGTAAACGATCATCATCCATGCGTAGGACGTGCCCGCACCATCGCAATTGACGCTGCATGAGTAAAGATTCCATGCCGTACATCCCAGAGCGACGCAGAACCTCGGTATTAGGTATACGATCCTGCCACTTAATCTTTAAGATCGACCTAAGACACCGAAGATGGTATGTGTCCAGTTTCTTAATATCTGGTTTGTATAGACACCACGTCTCTGCACCGTATAGGAGCGTTGGTATGATTATCGCCTTGTAAATGTTTAGTTTGGTGTCCATTTTGAGCCCTGCGACGGAAGAATATAAACGCGTATAAACAAAATTTTGATATTAATAATCGCCATACGAAAAGAATGCATCAATTAGTTACGCCTTCGTTCCGCCTAAGTAAAGTGCAGCGATCTTTCATAGGGCTTGGTATACATTTTTATAATAAAATCCCAAAATTAATACGTGACTTGCCAATAGAAACTTTCAAAAAACGTGTAAAGACACAATTGTTAGGCAAGGGATATTATAGTGTAGACGAGTATTTAAATGACAAAGACGCATGGAAATGACCAGCTCTGCAACCAGTTCCGCTCAGAATAGTAAATACTTTTGTATTATTATCTTTTTTTGTAATATTTTTTAAAAGATGTGCTGAGGAGTTTCTTTAGGCTTTTCTTCTCCTCCACGATAAAGCACCTTCCGAAAAGCCAAAAAATGACGTGCATAAGTGTATCAGTGATACCTATATGAATAAAATATTTTGACTTTGACTTTGACTTTGCTGACCCTCTCACAATGAATTCACCTGGCTGAACAAACACCGGTGCTATGGCGGACAGCAGTCCTGTTAACCAAGTTAGGAGTATCTGCGCCTCCCAGTTTGATCCCACGATACATACATACATCCATGGTGGTAGTATTTTTACCTGCCTAATTATTGTATTTAATTATTGCCCTTTCTGATTTAACCCATAAAAATATATTTTGGTTAGAATATCGCATAGGCATTAACAATAGAATTTCGTAGCCAAAACAGATTCTTCATAGTTTTTCATGTGCGTCTATCCCTCCGTCCACAACATAAAAAGTGGTAAAAAAACTAAAAAAAATTTTGAGGGTAATAATTATAAGTAAAATGGGGTTGATTTTTTTTTTTTTTTGGATATCGTCTTTCACTAATATTCTGTGTAGACCCATAAATAATTCCTTAATTAATTAGTCACGAATTTTCGCACCACTTAAAAAAAACTATTTTACGCACGGAATAGTGTAACTTTAGTGCGCGTTGAAGTCACAGTGTAATATAATATAAAGCGCTTTAAAACTTGATTTTAAAGATACTAAAATTTACTCTCGTTTCACTGTAATCTTCTGTCATAAACTCATTCTTGGATAATACTCGTATTACTAGTCCCTGTTCATTAGATCCAGGAAATTATCCCCAAGTGTTGATTTCAAGAGCGGACAGGTCGTAAAAAGTGTGTTATATTTTTACTGACCGTAAAAGCGAATTATATTAATGTATCAAAGCGTCTTCTTCGAGGATTTTATGAACTTCAGCTTTATGGGATGCTGTGTAGTCATTAGTTTTTATAAGTTCCCCATAAAAGTAATATTAGTGAAATTAAATTACGACTGACGACTCAATGCAAAAAATGTATAAAAATAAACACTCTTTTCAATACATGGTGCTATTTTTATTAGGGTTCCTAAAAAAATCGGAACCCTTATTGTTTCATCATGTCCGTCCGTCTATTCGTCTGTCTGAAGCAAAGCGCCAAAACCCTTAGTGTTAGAAAGCTGTAATTTGGCATGGATATTTACTTCAACTCCAAAATTGTATGATAAATTATTGAAAATTTTTTTTTTCAGGGTACCTCCCCTTTAGGTAACGTGAGGATGAAATTTTTTTTCGTTGCGTACTCCATATTATGGGGTATAGTTGCAAAGGTCTTTCAAAAATAAGATATATTGTTCTTTGAAATTTTTAACGACTAAACTTTTCGGCATCAGGTCGAAATCTAGACGGCACGGATGTAAGAAGGCACCGTGATAGCATTTTGTACTAAAAAAATATGTACATATTTTGAAATAATTTATGTTACCTATTCAGTTGTGTGCATGAAAACATTGCTGATAAATCTGTTTACCTTGTTCAAATACGCATAGAAAGTCAAAGTTAATAATAAAATTAATTGTGAATAGAATGATCATAAAAGGCGATCCCCAATTTTCGGCCCCGAACCATATACTATATCTGTGCTAGAACATCGGACTAGACAAGAGTAAACTATATACCAAAAAATTCGTCTTATTTATAAGATAAACATATTTAAATCTTAGCTTCAGCTGCTCTTGCCAAATGAACAAAATAATGCAAAAAAGTTTTCACAGTATTTACCTCATTACATACGATTTTATAATCGATTGAATCGATTGATAATGATCGATTGATGGAACATAATAATATATTTTATGTATTATTTAGTGATTATAATTATAACATTAATTTATTTTTTACATATTTTCGTATTCCATATAAATCAAAACTATGTAATATATTATAATTACCATTCAATCGTTACGCTAATTTTATTAAATTACATTTCGAATATTTTGACATCGATTAATCGATTGACAACAATGATGATGTAATCCCTAATAATGTCATTTTGGTAACCATAGTATTTATAAATAACACCACACCACTGTATTGTCATATTTGTCATCGATCTTTCATCTTTCTACGCGTGTTCTTGTATATTTTTACTATCAAATATTTTCAGCGTATTTGGAGTCCTATTTACTATTGAAACTCATCGACACGTACACAGTGATTTTAATTTTCTATTGTATTCGCTTTCGTACTTGTGTTTTGGTGAATGTGTTTCGCAGTTTCGCTACAATTTCTTGCAAACCAATACTATATGAATATGGACTCCTTAATCGCCTGTTTTGTGACTGACAAAGGTTCAGAATAAGTCCTGAACACTGGATAACGTACCCTATACATCTTTAGAAGATCAGGAAGTTGCTGTGGCCATACTTACAATGAGTATAATATTATGGTATCTTGATTGGGCAAGGTACTAACGAAATATAACGCCTCCTGCACAACTACACGAAATATTAATATATTATAATGATAACTAATAAAATCTCTTGAAATATGCAATAGCTTTTATTATACAACCTTTTTATGACATTCGTTTTGGGTGAAAACCATTGAAGTAGTAGAATTATAATAGACACCCGCCAACGTAAGTGTAACATACATTGTATATTAAATAGCACTGTGACACGAGTATGACATAATCATAACCTATAATTAAGGTGATTCGTTCTAGGATTTCCTTAGTTGGCCATTGCTGGCAGCCGTGAAAATTGGAGAAATTGAACTTTTTGCAATAATCTAATTAACAGCCAATTTCCAGTCTTGTCTACTTAGGCCTGAGTTTCTATGGAAACTGGAGTTCTCCTTTTCAAACATACCAATAGCATTTTAATTTTACTTGCAGTCTTTGCGTGCATTAAAGAAAAATCACAACACTACTTTTATTTTCAAATGTAAATTAAGTAGGTAACTATATGAATTGGTTCTAGAGACAAAAAAATCCGCTTCATAATAATTTGTACCGAGGGCGCCGCCCTCATCATTATAACTTTATTCGCTCGGATTCCTATTTAGCTCAAATAACAACTCCCTTTCCTGACTACCCATCAAAGATTAAATTGCAAAAAGAAAATTATAGTACGTAAATATATCCATTTCAGAATACACCCTTATTTTCGGTTGGGATGATTATGATGATTGACTAAATTATGTTTTATTATTTTTTTATTTTCAAGGATCGGTGTAATATTTCACAATTATTAGTACATTCTTATCCTAGTTACCTTACAGATACGGATAAATATTTATGAAATCAGTGCCGATGACTATAATTAAAATTAGTATGAGTTAATATTGCAGTTGTAGTTACTTGTACATAACGTTTCAGTGGTATAAATTCAAAAGCAAAAGTATATAATTAAAAGCAATTTTTAATATTTGGTAATAGGTATAAATCATAATATAAAAAAAGATTTATTAATTTTAGTGTAACAGCTTACAGATATACCGGGTGTAATCGTTAAGTGTGCACAGGCGATTATTCCATAACTATTACAGATATCAAAAAACTTTAAACTGATATCGAAAGTACTTTACCTAATGAGTAAAACGACAATAATAACTTATTAAAAATAAAACGAGAAACATCCAAAAATTTTACATTAAACACTCCCATACATTTAGTATGAGATAGTAGAAAGGTTTTACTTTCCTTATTTTAAGTGGAATAGTACCTACTCATTTTACCTTTTTTTATAATTATTAATGATATTATATTGATGAATTTTAAGTAGATACACGTGTAGATTAATTATCTTACCACTGCAAATTAATAATAAACCTTGTTTCAATATCGTATTAATTTGAACTGGCTGAAAAACAACTTACTAAATAAAAACAAAAATAAAGATACTCTTTGGTGTATTAGATTATAAAACAGATGGTGTAGTAGATTATAAAATAAGGGTAAAATGAGTAGGTTCTATTCCACTTAAAATAAGCAAAGTAAAACCTTTCTACTATCTCATACTAAATGTATGGGAGAGTTTAATGTAAAATTTTTGGATATTTCTCGTATTATTTTTAATAAGTTATTATTGTCATTTTACTCATTAGGTAAAGTGCTTTCGATATCAGTTTAAAGTTTTTTGATATCTGTAATAGTTACGGAATAAACGCCTGTGCACACTTAACGATTACACCCGGTATAGTTAAGATATAGTTGTACATTATTTGACTATTATTAATCTACATAATTATCTATAGATAGATAGAACTAGCTATTATCAAAAGCAAAACTTCCAATAAAACACTATTCTTCAGCAAGAATGTCTGTATTTAGAAAATATTTTATTTACTTCTGTGGTTTTAAAATTAAATTTATTGTAAAAGAGGTGAAACAACTGAGTGAGCAAAATTTGTGATTGTTCGAATTCGTTGTATTTACGTTGCCAACCCTCCGTCAACAATGAAATATTTTGAAAACTTTTAATGGTTATCAAACAATGATTCGAATTTATGTTGATACAAACGTCAGTTTTAACCAGACTACACAATATTTTACACAAGTATTTAACATTTTACTTTTATCTATTATACATAAGTATAATAATATTAAAAAGAGATAAATAAATAAATAACGCTTCACACTCATAGCCCCACACTAGGGTTCCCTGTGTCGTGGGTTCATGGACAACACACAAGGACATTCACACCCAGACCGAGAACAGAAGTTCAAACTCATTCTTCAAATTTCTGCCTCGCTGGGAATCGAACTCAGGACCCTTGGCGCGGCGATCCGGCATGGTAACCATTGCGCCACACGGGGGATAAAGTTTGTGTTTGTGAAGTTGTAGGGGGATTACTGAACCGATTTTAAAAATTATTTAACCAATAGAAAGCCACATTATTTGTGAGTGTAACAGGTTATTAGATTTTTGAAAATTCATCCCCTAAGTGGTAAAAATATGGGTTGGAAGTCACTTTCATACAAACCAACATCGTCAGTTTTAGAGTTATACTCGGAAATATGAAAATTTCTGTATAAGTTTATAGTTATGAACAAAAGTTAACTTTAACACATTTTATGATAAATAATTCCATAAATAGTTAATTAAGGGGGTGGAACTTAGTAAACAACTTCGATATTTTTGATCATCCCCTAGAGGGTTAATTAAGGGGATTAACTTCAGTTTTGAAGCTAAAATGATGAAAATTTATATATGAGCTTAAAGTTAGACACAAAAAAAAACGAAGAAACAAAGAAACGAAGTTCGCCGGGTCAGCTAGTCTTTGAATAAAGTTTGATTATACGTAATCAAATTACACGATACTAGATTAAGGTTAGTGACCTAAAAATTAAGTTATCCACTTAAATGACAAGTACTCAGGAGCGCTGCGCCTTCATTGTATTATCGCGTGGAAATCTAAAAAGCACTTTTCATTTATAAATAGTCTTAGAAAATCTTCTTTTCTGGGAAAGATAATAATTATCTGTCACTGAGCTTAACTACAACGCTTAAATCAATATTTAGGCAATTCTCTTGGGCCTAAGACGGAAAGTAATATTAGGGATCTCACGTTAGATTATCTTTAGATCTCTATCTAGCTTTACCTTCAACTGACATCAAGGTCGTATATCATCGAGTATGCTCCCTAAGCTCCCCAAGATGGAGGATTTGTTTAAGCATTGTATTTATTTTAGATTAAACTAGCGCTCATAACTCGATGGATATCAAAATATAAATAAATACGCGATCAACCTAATTAAGTAATTTCGAATGCCAAAGTTTCATACATTTGATTACATCTTTTAACTTTTATATTTCGGTCAATCTGATAGCGAACTTTTGTAACAATAGCAGTAAAAAGCACACATTAAATGAATATTAATTTACCGTAGAACACTTTCAAAGAATGGTACTTCAAGTGCTTTAAGTACCATAGTTTTCAAAATACATTTAAAGTACGTTGGAGTTAATTAAATTACTAAATATAAAAATAAAACATAGCAAACTCGAACTACGAGTCAAAACAGATTGCGGACCACTGGTCTAGACAATAACTACTGGTTTATAAATGAACGCAGCTCTTAAAAGCGAAAATGAATTAAGTTGGAACAAAAAGACTCGGCAATGATAAAAAACGCCTTCACGTGAATAATTCAGTGAATTGCGAAAGTAAAAGCACTCGGTTCTTAGGGAGTTAGCACGTCTGTCAATCACCTTGTCACTTAGGTATGACAAGCTAGTACCATTCAAAAGTCATCAGTGAAGAAAATGGAATTCTGACACGAGTACCGCGTTTAGGGCCAACACACATAAACACGTTGTGGAGCAACGTATTATAGCGTCCTACAGTATTTGAGGTAGCCATATAACAATATAAAAAAGAAAATGTGTGCAATTCACACTTGGTAGAAGTGAAACTTTCCAAAATTTTGGTTTCAAGATAATGAGATGAAAAAGCAATAAATCGAATCTTAAAGCAATAAATCGAAGCGCCATCTATGAATACAACTTAGCTCTTTTTAAAAATCTATCTAGCAATAAAACGAATGTTCTATCTTATTCCTCGCGTCATCTATGAATACAACTTATCATTTTTACTATCTGTATAATAGGTCGGTCGATCGACAGAATGAAAGAATGAAATTCTTATTTTTTGTTGATAAATTCTTTGAAAATATTTAAAAGAGCATTTGAAAGTATTTAAAAACAGTATAAAAAAAAAACTAAAAAAAAAACTAAAAAAAAATACTGAGAGACGCGAACCTGCGCATCAGGTATTGTGTATCTACGTCCTGACCATTGAGCTACGGGGAAGTTAAATTGAAAGTCGAAATTAGCGGTTATATTATCTTACCTGTCGTTGCATCCGGTTTCAAATCACTAACGATTCTAAAGAAGTTTCACTTCAAAAAACATGAGAGGTGTCAAGGGACACCCGGATGGAACGAAGTTCCTTTCGATTTAAGTATTGTGTTTTGAAGTGATTCAGAAACTTTTACGCTAGCGTGATTCAGAAAGTTGTACAGCGCCATCTAGTTTCATATTACTGAATCACTTCAAAAAGTGTCGTGACAACTTTTCGTAAGAATTTTTTCCGTCTAGCCCCCTGTCATAACGCGCGATAAGGAACTTCGTTCCAATATATTGTAATAAAATATAACGAAATAAATATAATAAAATAAATATAATAAAATAAATATAATATAGGTAATAATAATATAACGAAAATACTTATAACAAGACTTGAGCAATCGCTCAAGTGTAATCTTACCTACAAGTTTAAGGATATTCGCGCCTTATGCATTTGACATAATGACCGTCAGAATCGACCCGTGCCTTCCACGCCTTTTCCGTGTAGCCTGGCGTAATAGAATGCCACCGAAGACCCTAACATAAGGGCAATTTTCCTATAATTTGGACTCATTTTACAAAGCTTACTATTTAAAACTTCAGTAAAACTAGATAGAAATTGTATAATGCGACACTTAAGTTCTTATCGATGTGTATGGGTAGAGTGAAACTGTCCCACTTCTGGGCTATGGAACCCAATTAGAAGGATAAACAAGCAATGATTTTAAAAGCAAGGCCGGTAAAACCCCCCATGTGGGTGTTTTTGTCGATAAAATTAAGTATATTTCATGCCCTTAAATTATCGCTAGTTGGTCGCTGGACACACTGTATATATGTATGTATATTTAACTCTCTTCTGCATCGCCGCAGTGATATCTATGTACTGAGCATTGGAAGAATTAGACCAAATTAAGTACCTTACTGTGGTTCTGTCCTTACAATTCTTTTAATAATAAAAGTCAATGGATAAAAGTCATTGTCTGCTGCCCTGGCGAATACATATTCACACATCTTTGAGAACATATTATGAATTCCATGAGATCTTTTAATAGAGTAACACAGCTATGAGAAAGGATTTATATGTGATCAATAATTAATATTCTCTATAATTAAAATTACAATTTAATTAAAAAATATTTCATTCCTGTGAGCTTCTCCAAACAAAAAATAACACAACATAAACTTCAACCGCAGACAAAACAGCTTCTATTCAATTCAAACTGTTTCGGGAGATAAGTGAAAAAGTCTCTAAAAAAATAAACAACCGATTTCAATTGGCTTAGTTCCTCGCTAAGTTTGTTTCCAAGTACAAAACTCGACTGCACACTTGCAACAAAATGTATTTATTGAACCGGAAAATTGAGCTAGTGCCAATACTATTTTTCAATTCCCTACGATTGGCGAATCTGTGATACATTACGGGCAATGGTGCTTATTCCGCTTGGATAGAACTATCCTTTTATTCGATCTGCGCATGTAGGATAGTATTATTGTATATTATAAGTATTCTATTGTTTTATTATTTTATACTAACGCTGTGTCAGCTTTTGATGGGATATAAGTATAAAATTTTAATGAAAATTTGTTGTGCAGTATTTGCGTGAAAAAGTAACAACGTTTACATTTATAACTGATCGAATTATACTAGATCTTATCAAAACAAATACCTGAATTCGATACCAGCTTAAATTCACTCTATGACTATGACTAGTATTTGGCTCATAAAATGTGTACATAAAACTCGTAATGTATCACGATGTCGTTCATTCAACATTTTCCGAGGATATTCTCAGCGTGCCTTGTGATTGATTTTTCGTGCTCTATCATGCTGCAATAGCTCACCACGTCTCGCGTAAATTCCGGTCATTCTCCACTCAGCTATCTCAGCTTAAGGCTGAATAATTTCTTTATTAAATTTTAAGATTGAATTCTTCGTCTTACTCATATTAAAGGTATTGGGATTGTGTTAACGGTGTAGGTACATAATAATATATGGTGCACTTTGGTATTAGATTAAATGAGGTACAGTGTTTTATAGCCGGCAAACGAGCTGACTATTTACCTGATGGTAAATGGTCATCGCTCATGGATATCCGCAGTGCCAAACGAATCACCTTTGATGTTTCTCATACTTCCCGAAGGTTGACTGGTAGAGAATGCTTTTAGCATTAAGTCCGCCTTTGTACCTCTTACATTGTTTTTAGGTTCAAAAGTTTAAATAAATAAATAAATAAATCACCAATGCATTGCCGAACAAGAAAAAAGAGATGAAAAGAACTGACTCCTAAGCCCCCAGCGACACGAAGAGATATTTTGTGCGATTGTGGTGAAGTTTCGTTTGTGTTTTTATGTAAATGTTTTGCATACCATTAAATTACGGAATATGATACGAGGTTAACTGCAATTATTTCATGTGTAATCAACTATTAAGTATTGTGTTGTGTACACCTATATTTAAAAAATGTGACGAGTTTATAGCAACCCATTATGAGGACCCTGTAGCCCACTTGGCTATGTCTGACTATGAACCCGGTGGCTATGGTTCCCGGGTTTACTCCCCGGGACACATGGCCGACAAACATTAGTTCCTAGAAGTTAGGAATTAGTGATTATATCTTATTTGTGTTGTCCATGCCAGCCACGACATAGGGAACCCTTATGCAGGAGTATAAATGTGTAAGCCTTTTTATTTAATTACGTTTATTGCAATTACTACATAATTACGTTATGTAATGAATTATATATAATTTTATACAAATAATTTCTTTAGCACTTGATTCTTCTACAAAGATTTGTAAGCAAACGCAAAATGAGACTTCATTTTTCAAGAACCCGGTTTGGAAACTTCGCATCTGGTTCCTAAGCTAAGAATAACCGAGTGTCGTGTCATCAACAAGTCTCTGGTAATCAATCATTCGCTGGATGACATCTACGTGACTGTTTTTGCTCCCCTCGACACTGTCCTCGACAGATGAGGCCTTAGCATGGAGTAAAGAATTAATGAAATACAGAGTACAACGATTATGTATAATAGTGCGTCAGATAAATTTGAATAAATAAAAAGACATGAGAGGTGTCAAGGGACACCCGGATGGAACGAAGTTCCTTTCGATTTAAGTATTGTTTTGTTGTACAGCGCCATCTCTGTAAAACTTTGCGAATCACTTCAAAAAAAGTGTTGTCATTCGTAAAATCAAAAAGTGTCGTAATTTTCAGTCTAGCCCCCTTTCACAACGCGCGATAAGGAACTTCGTTCCAATAAACGCTTACACACTCATACCTCCGTAGTAGGTTATTTATCTGTGTCGCGGGTGGCATGGACTACACATATAACACATCACAATAACACCCACGACTCGAGTACAAATATTTATCTGTCACATAAATATCTGCCCGGCCCGGAATGGAACCCGGAACCCCTCGCTTCGCAGGTAGGGTCGCTACCAAATAGGCTAGAGAATCGTCAGGGTGGTGAATACATGTGAAATTTTAACAAATATTACAAAATCTGATTTTTTAACTCTTTTCTGAATTAGAGTAAGTTGGGGCAATATTAAGGCATTAAACATTTCTTTATAATCCAATTAAAAATTAAATTATTATAATCTAATTAACAATTAGTATTATTGATTAATCAATTTAATATTTATCCAGCTCATACCAACCAAAATATAACACTATAATATGTTGGATTCAATCTAAAAATATTTCTAAAGATTTTCTCTTTGATTGATTCGCCACTTTCTTAATTTTGTTCTGAATGTTCCTCCCTCTATTTATTCCACACTCAATGGTATAGTCTATCCGAATAGCTAGACAAATGATAGACAAGACAAATTGTTTGAAACGGCGTAATGCGGTGGCTCCTCTAATTTATTTTTGCTCAGCATTCATAATAACCCCAGTGAGTAGGCGGTTAAAATTCACGTAAAGCTTTGTGTAAATGGATTTATTTCTGTAAAAATTAAATTATATTAAGATAATACCGCCTATTGTGTCTTTAATACTTAATTGTAATATTTAATGTACTTCTAGTGTGCACATTAAAGAATATTGTATTGTATTATATTTTTAAACGAACTTTTCATTTACGACATAAAATGTTATCTCGTGGTGTCGAGTAGTAACAGAGACGTCGGAATTTTACGACATTGGATGCGACGTAATGAGCCCTTTGGGCTTGTGATTTAACACGACAACTGAAAAGTAATTGTGTGGATATAGACCAGTTAAAATACTGTGTATATTATTAGTAAACTAACAGTATACGTTACTTTCCTATTTATTCGGTGTACTTTTGAATACTTCACTACAAAACTATTGAAGTTTACTTTTAAATTTGCTTTTTAAGAATACAGACGATTATCTATTTTAATCGGTCTTGCATACTTAGGATACTTGCATAGGTATATTTATTTATTTATTTAAACTTTTGAACCTTACAACAATGTAAAAGGTACAAAGGCGGACTTAATGCTAAAAGCATTATCTACCAGTCAACCTTCGGGAAATCAGAGAAACATCGATGGCGGTATTATGAATTATACTAAGTATATTAAGTTTTGAATATACCTAGTTTATTCGTATCTAATACCTAATTTCGGTTGTGGACAAATCTCTTATATTCAGATTTTTTACCCTTCCAACATCAGTTACTAATAAATAATTTAATTAAACTCAGATTAAAAAATGTAGAAATCATTTTTATTATAATAAAGGTTTCCGAAAGAAAAACTGAGCTAGAAAATTTTCCGTGAAAATAAAGTTATATGTATAAAACCAGTAAATAAAATGTCAACTCGGCAAGCCATGCCATACCATAAAATAAACTTATTTTGGCTATAAACGTTTGCTAAGTAAATATGTACGTAACTCTCTCATATTTCAGAGTCACAGATGCAGTGAGAAAAAAACGAAATTTGGGAAAGAGTGAGTGGTTTTGGAAATCTGATTCTGTATCATTGTAAAATTTTCGTACCCACTTACGGCCGTCTTCAATAATAATATCTATGCATAATCTTTAGAATTTGTAGGTATTTAAAGTATTGTATATATGAATGTAATGTATAGGTAAATGCTATTTTTTCTACTTATTTAGAATATGAGTATACATATTGTAACAAGACCGTAGATCTGATTTAGATCGGAAGCGAGACGAACTCAAGCTCCGTCCACCTGCTGCTATCCCTTATAATTATAATAATGGTGTGCTCACGTGTATCTATTGCAGTCGTAAGTTCAAGGCCAAAATAGGATACATAAGTCACTGGAGAGCCCACCAGAGAGCTGACCATCTGAGCCCTCTCACTCAGACTTACAGAGTCCCGAAGCATCGCTGTAGCCGAAATCGGCTCTGAGGCATCATACATATTAATTGCAAGCGATGTAGAAAACTTTTATAGCGTGAGTGAGGTCTAGTGTGACGTCACCGTGTGACGTGTGATGGTGTCCACTTGTGTAATGTTTACTTGTATAATTTCATTCCACGATAAGTAATAATATCATAATTTTTATATTGAGACCAGTTTTGGTACAACTGAACCCTAATAAGTATATGAACGAACGTACAGTGATACAGCTATGAATAATGCAAGCCGTTTGGCTTTTCGTCGTATTCAAATGATACGAGGTTATTATTTCGTTGGAAGCTTGCCCCGCACTGGACATCCGTATATTGCGTTGCGTTATCTTCCTTGTTTAGCCAATAACATTTTGGGTGCAGACTTCAGCTACAATTTAGATACAAATGTGCTTCACTTTACATGTGAAATTGCATAATTAGGAACTGTTGCAAATTTACATATAATACATAGAACAGTTAAGACATAAAAACTGTAATCAAAATTATACCTACATAGATAGACAAGGTCTGTAATCAATTATCCCTAACATCAAAGGCAAGTAACGCGTTGCTGGATAAGATGAAAACCGAGATTCGATTCTTAACAAGTAAACAGTAATAGTAAATCTCATCAAAAACATAAATGTGAAATGAGAGCCAAGTTCAAAAAAAGGTATGAAATATAAATGGGTGTCAAGTGCTGTACAAAAAAGCCTTAAATTTAAGTCACAGGAACATGTAATTTAAGCTTTACATTTGACTTGGCTAGTTTTCATTAGTTAGCAACCAACGAATCAAATTTTAGAAAAGTAACATAGGTACATCGAACTAACAGACTTAAAAAAGATAATTACAAATATATTATAGCCTAGATAGGTACGTGAAAACTAATCAAGTCAAATGTAGAGCTTGAATTAGATGTTCTTGTGACAAAAATTTCAGGCTTTTCTACACAGAACTTGGCACCCATTTATATTTCATATCTTTTTTTGAACTTGGCTTTCATTTCACATTTATATTTTTGATGAAATATAAAATTAGTAGTTTCTGATTTATTCCTTTGTATTCAACCAATTACACATCTGGATGCCAAATTTTAACTTTCTAGGTTATCTGGAACTGTGTGGGAGTTTTGATCGAGGTTTCCATAAGTCAGTAAAGTGATAAAAATTACTATTTTTGGACGTTAATATCTAAATAACCGTTTCAGGTGTATTTATGAAATTTGTAGAAAATATGTATTTCGCAAGTTTCAATAAATGATTCAAATTTTACAGGCTTATGTCTAAGAGTTTATGAATTATGAGGAGGTCAAAAGTGGCTCCAAATGGTTCGTGTAATATTACACACGGTTTTGATCCCCAGTTCTGTTAGCTTGAACTTGGCTTGACACGCTACCGCGTGTCTAGAAAAAGTAAATAATTACACACTTTTTTAGTGCCAAAATGCACTAAAGAAAAAACAAATTGTGACTTTGTTGTTAACCGATAAGAAGTTTTCTCGTCTGGAGACAATATGAGTGAGATACTGCATCACAATCAATGCATGACTTAAGAAGAAATTTATTTAAGAAGTTATTTAAGTTAACACGTTCGGTGCGGTAGCGGGTTGATTATATCCGATGGTCATCTTTCCTCCGGTGCGGGGCAAAAATTACTGTTCCAACCGCTGGTGCGGGACAGATATCTTTGGTCTCCGTATGAATACGAATGATATGGTTAGTGTTTTGGAATTGCCTTGTTAAATAGGTAATATAAATACGAAAAAATTACATCGGGTTCTTACGACCCGGTGCCGACTGAAAGGAAATTTTTTACGTCTAGTGCGTTTATCGGTTCTTAACGACCCGATGCCCGATGACCCGGTAGCCGCACTAGATTACATGCAAGTTGGACTAGTGAGGTCCCTGTGGTTAGATGAGTTTTTATGCAAATATGAAGAGACAGTTAATGTAACATGAAGCGATTCAGGAAAATGTTGTTAAGTCATGTGACGGGCAAAAACCCAAGAAAAATAGAATAAGCAAATGTTTCCCAAAAAAATAATAACTAGTCCAGCCATAAGTTCTGTTACAAATGAAAATGCTTTTTTTTTAATGAAGTAATGTAATATTAATAAAATTTATACCTACATATTTATTAAAGTCTTAGCAAAAAATAAAAAAAATATTCTATTCGAAATGGCCACCTTTGGCTTTTATACAGGCCTTTAATCTGTTTGGCCACGAATCTATGGATTTACGCACTGTTTCCAAGGGAAATTTCGCCACTGCTTGCTCCAAAGATTTTTTAAGAGACTCAATGTCGCCGTGTCGTTTAGAGCAGGCCATGTCCTCTAAAACTGACCATAATTTGAAGTCTAAAGGGTTCAGGTCTGGGCTAGATGAGGGCCAGTCTTCAGCTCATAAACTCCGGAACATTGGTTTCAAGCCAGGCTTGGTTAGTTCGTGCCTTGTGACCAGGTGCAGAATCCTGTTGGAAAGTCCAGGGTATATTTTTAAAAAGAGTATTGCTGAGAGGTTTCACAACATGATCCAAGACTGTATCTTGATACACTTTGGCTGAAGTTTTCACTTCTTTTGCACAAAAATGCAGTTTTGTGACTCCTTGATAAGACACGCCCCACCAAACCATCACTGACGCAGGATGATGACCACGTTGTACCTTCCCGACCACTTGAGCAGCTTCTTTAGAACTGTGAGCGTACACTTTATCATTTTGCTTATTGTAGTGTTCTTCAATCGTGAAAATTTTTTCATCGGTAAAGAGGATATTTCTGTGCCTTTAACCTGCGTATCGCGACAGAAGGCGTTTTGATCGATCCACTCTCTTTAATTGTAAAGATTGATTTAGGGCATGTCCTGTATATCGACGATAAGCACCGAGCTTCAGGTCTTGTTTTTATAATACGCGACAGAGTCCTAGCGGGAATCTTCATTTCTCGCGATAAGATTTTTTGCTTCCTAATGGGGTTTCGACGAATTCTGGCTTTAACAGCATTAACAGCCTTTGTAGTTCTAACAGCACGCCCCGATCTTTTCTGGTCTTCGACAGACGAAGTGTTGTTGTATCTGTTGATTGTACGATATACGAACATACGGCTGATACCAAGGTTTTGAAGTGTCTGGAATATGACCGACGGCTCCATACACACTTTGTGCAAGGCGATCACTGCAATCCTATTTTCTTTAACACCCCATTCCATATTGTAATTTGATAATGAACACGAAAAAGTATGTGAAATGGCGCGAAATCGAAAGTAGTTTTTAAAATAATATACGTGTTCCAAATTCAAAATAATTAAAAAGCTGAAAAAAAGAAAAGTTTTTATGTAACAGTATTTATGGCCAGACTAGGTACATAATATCTGATAATGTAATATACTACCCCGTGAAATGGTCACACAATACAAGTCCTATGAATTTCAGACATCAACTTCCAGCCACCAGATTTACCCACACCATTAACCAGTATAGCTCATAGTGATTGAATACAAATATTGGTATACAAAATTATTCAACCAGCATTTATTTTATCGCTATCGATATTTTTTATCATCCACAACACTAAAAATTTATCGACACTTTTACTAACCAGTGCGGATAACGGGTTGTAAAGAACCGACAGGTAATCCCTTTCTTTGCAAACAAACCATTCAGTGCATCTACCTACGATTCTAGCCTTTTATTGAGTGTTTATCTGTCAATATATTGCTATAAAAGAATATGCTATAATCATTATACCTGTAAAGAAAAGTCCTCCTAAACAGATGCAAGTCAAACGGATCTTTTCGACCCAGCAACGCACCAGGGCCAACTCGTGCTTCGGATATAATAGACCCCATACCGCACCCATTGAAAGTCATCAAATTTTACTAACGCAGTGAGCGTGTTAAGTGAAAGAAAAGTTACGTCAACTGTCATGAGTAACTTTCTCAACTTATAAGATGTCACAAAACAGTGTTTGAACTATTTTTGTGAGCATAACAACGTTTTGAAACACTATCTGACATTCCGGCTCAGCGACGCGGGATGATTCCGTTTTATCGTCCACGGATTCCGAGCCGGTGGTTACTTTGTCACGTATTTTATATCTATCTTTTAAACTTTTATCAGACAACCACGATTTGGTCCTCTGTATCCGGGTACGCTGATATTGATATCGGGAGAGCGATCTCTTTGCATTCGTTGCCAGCATTCCTTCACTTGGTTGCTCTTCCGTTAAAGCTAGAATGACGCTGTATCATGGTTCAGAAAATAACTTTTTTGTTATTTGAAAAATATTTGGTTTCACGTGTTTTGAAAAACATGCTTTGACGCATAGTTTTTAATGTCAATTACCTGAATAAATGTATTGTTTTCTTTAAAGTAGTGTAATTAAGATTGACACAAAAATAACCCTTGTGAATCACTTTAGATTATAGATTACGATTAAGCAATATTTAATATTAGTTGATAGATGCTTTAAAGAGATTTATTAATAAACCTGTTTGCCTATTACAACTATTCTTCGAGTTTTAAATATCTAACACAGAACCATTCGTTCCGCGTAGAAACCGTGTTACAGGGTCATCTAAACAAAGATAGATACAACAATTTGTTTGTCATTAATATTACACACTTCTTGGTTTATTTCCAATTAACGCAGCGGCAGACAACCAACATGGCGTAACAAAAGACTTTCCAAATTTATGTTCGGATGGTGTTGGCAAGGGAAATAATAGGGAAAGATATCTGCCCGGTGAGCGTTATCAGATGGTCATTAAGACCAAATCTCTTTGTTTCGGCTTGCTTCGCCGTTGGCAACCGTGGTACTTGGCTCCCGCACTGACCATTCTAACTAATTAAGTGCGTCTAGGGTTGTTCCAACAAAAATTTTTCTTTTTGCTGCAATTTGTTAGGATGAAAAAGTGCCTGGTTTGCTAGAGTTGGTTACCATGTCTAGTTGGTGATGTTTTTAGGCTATTACATTTGATAGATAACGGAACTTTTATAAGATAATTTGTGTGTCTGGCTATATAATATCTATTTCTTTGCCTGTCTGTCAGACTGCCTTTATAGTTTATCATAATAATCACTATGACAATCGAAAGTTAAACGGATGTTAGGTATTATATATTACATCAACATCTATTTTTAAATACGCGTATCTCATTTTAAATGATTTTTAATAACTATATAATAGTGTATATTAAAGTTATTATTAGTAGGTATACTAAAGTTTCTACACTTTGCGGTTACCGCCTTAAACAAAATAACTCTCCTCAACAGTCAAAGGATCACAAGCCATTTAAGAACCGCAAAATGTACATCATATTGTAATAAAGTTGGTAATATGTTCAAGGGTTGCAATTACGGTTACGACAGACCCGGAACGCTGAAAAAGTATTTTCTTTCAATTAAAAAAATAAAAAAGCAAACCGCAAAAAAATCATAATCGCCGGCCCTTACAACACTCAAGATAACAAAACAGATGCAAGATAAGATAATTCCAGAATCTTGTTTACGAATACTTGTATCGAACACAATTTTCGCGGTAACAGATACCCACTGCATTATGAGTGCCATCTCTTATGGCTATATCTTCAGGAGTACGTAATTGACAGACATTATTCAGCGAGATAGCATCTCCGAGGCATAAAGACAGGAGCATTGTTAAGAAACTTGCGATGTTAATGCACTTTTTGTTTTGTATTGCGGGAGAACAATGTTATAATGTCTTACCTCTGTTTTTACCCGAGTGCCAAGGAAGGGTTATTTTTTTCGCGCGTATCTTGTTCTATATGTATTTTTAGAATGTGTTTGTTTAAAATAGCAATATGCGTACCACATACCTAATCCAGCATATTATAATGCAAAGTAAATGATCAAAGTTAAATTCAAATGAGTTACTTCGTCATAGGAACAAACGGCTCACTCAACGAATTTCAAAATTTATTTTAATAAACAATCAAATTATAAAGAGTTCATTTTAATTATTTTATTACATTAGGTACATTGTATTACCTTAAAATTACTTTATACATTTCTGGACTCGATCTACCTGTCTACATTGGTCTCCCTTTGGTGTGTGGCTTAGTGTCAGTGGCTTAGCATCTTCATCCATCCATATTTACAAACCAACCTGCCCTAGGTTGAATATCGAAGACTCGTGAAGTATCCTGAATAATGAACGAAGCATCAAGCAATCATCAAGCAAAGTCCGGAGTCTAGAGCCTCCAAGTGAATTATGCTGGATCTGTACCATAACACTACTGTAGTCATGGACGTTTGTAGGGTTTGCTGCCAAACCCAGGTAGCTTATACACTCCCCTGTAAAATTATTAATTTTTGTTTCGTTTTCTATTTGTTAAATTTTTTATATTTGTTATAATTTTTGTGTAATTTTTGTCTTTCATATCATTGTATTTGGACAAAAGTAAACAATTTATCACCTCCACCAATCCGCACTGGAACAACATGGTGGAGTATGCTCTAGGCCTCCTCAAGACCCGTGCCCAGTAGTGGGCCATTAATGGGTTGAATCCACACAAACAATTTATTTAACCAATCTTAATCAATCAATTTATTTAACAAAACTTAAGATTTGTGTAATTTACACGCTGGAAAATTTAATTTTACATTTACAACCACTTTAGGAAGAAAGAGGCTACAATATAACACCTTCCAGGTAATAAAGTGGAAAACAAGATGTCTATTATAATTTTATGAACAATGCAGCCCGTGGACTTAAAATTCTGTGCTGCTATTATGGCAATGATAATATAATCAAAAAGTTATTACTGTGTTATGTAAAACACCATAAGAATATGGAAAAGGGAGATAGTGAATTAATTATGAAGTATTTAAGATACCACTCATTAACTTGTATCTAAATATCGATATCCTTTAAGCTGAACTATTAAACTATTATGAAACTAATAAATTAATAACTATCTATTATTATACATAGAGGTAGTTGAGCAGGATGGTAATCTCACAATATACTATCGTATGCTCCTACAATATATTTCAATAAACTAACTACCTACGCTTACTTAATTAAATAAAAATACTACAGATAATTAAAACCGCTCACAATCCATGAATGAGCTAGCGTGTACGCTGTACGCGTACTCCGCAAATATCCGCACCGTATTCCATTTATATACATTTCCCGTCGGCATTAACGCTCGAGTTGTTTCCAAAGGTTGCGCTGAAAGCAACACGCACTGACTCAGTGAACCAGTGACCTGCATGAAAAATAGTAGAGCTGAAGGTTCCCTCGCACCAGCGAGCTTCGTAATACGTCAAATATTCGACAATTCTCACTGACTTCACTTCACGTCACTTTTTAGACGTCATGCAGTATAAACCATTAACCATCTGGTAACTAACACCTACCATCAGCTCTTTCCACATCCACGCAGGGTTGACTGGTGGACAATGCCATTAGGCATCAAGTTTTACCCTTTGTTACTTAATTTAAGAGGTGACATAAATTTAAATAAATAAATAACTGATTCATTAGTAATGCCAAAGGTATAAGCGATAATTTGCCGGTAAAAGGAAGCAGAGAAAATCATAATTTTCATTTCTACTTGAAATTTAAAATAAATATATTGATTTTTTTCTTTAAATTCAAGTTAGTTTCTGTTTTATTAAATTCATTTAACTAGACTAAAAATCTCAGTAAACTTTATTGGTAATATTTGAGATACTATTATATTTCATACACATAAAAAGTAAACAATACTGTGTTATCGCTGCCACGCATTGTATTCACAAACGTACAATACAATGTCCTTCCAATAAAACCAAGCGAATATGAATCTCGTACAAAAACGTCATGACACGAACCGAAAGTTATTTCACACTGAGGTTAAAACCAATTCAAATTTTCGATTGTCGTGACGCGAAAGCAATTTGTAGCCGTGAAAACCGATCTCGTCTGAAATCTGGGTCTCATAGGACGGATACATATTCGTACTGGATCTATTAGTTAACTATTTTATTTTTCTACAACACAATAAAATAAATACCAAAAAAAGTTCTGTTTAAAATTTTTCAATCGTAACCACAATTTTTCGCTCGACTCAACCGCAATCAATGATTTCAATTCAAAAGGAAGAATAGAGCCATCCAAGAAGTTGATCGCACCTTCAGTGGGAAAAAGCATAAGTCGTCTTACGTTGAATTTTTGTTATTAATACGATTGGAAAGAGGGACAAAAGCTGCATATGCTCAACTTTTTTCAAATTTTTATCATTAATCTTGATGGTTTTGTGTAAGAAATCGTAAAGTAAATTCCTTTGACTACATACTGATATTTTAACAGTTTTTTCGCTCTTCTGTAAAATTAAAATTTTCATCTTATGCCTTTTTTCCACTGAAGGTGCGTTATCGCTACAAGATTATAATCCATCGCAGCAACAAATCGACGGTCCCTACGTAGTCATGTCGAAAATGGTAATTTTTTTTATTGAATTAATGTAATGAAACAAAAAGAGTACGAAAATCCGTTCTGTAGTTTTTATGTGAAAGGGTACCAAACATCCTTCGAACTTTCATATTCATAGTTCTTACACACCTGAAACAAACAAGAATCCTATTGTTCCCACTTAGCATTCACAGGGTTATTAATTCGAGCGAGATAACAATTTTCCGCTGTTTAAAACAATGGCTAGGAATTTGATTTTTGTTTTCGACTGTCTGCTTAACAACAATGAGGTTTAATTAAAATTATTATTCGCTCCATTAAGTACTCAGTTCTTTGTGACTCCGTCGTGTCTGGATCATTTTTAAGATAGAGGCGTTAGAACAACGAGGTTCCATTGTTTACGCGCCTCATTAGCTTCTACGTAGGTATTTATTGTAGGCAGTAACTACTAAGTACCTACTTAATAATAATTAGGTTAGCTTCAATATAATGCCCTTTTCTATACTTTACGAGAATTCTAACATTTATGCTTGTGTTTACACATACAATGTTCAAAATTAGGCTCATTCCTGAAATACTTCTGCTGAATCCAACAGCAGGGTGAGGATTTTAGGAAAAAATCTGTAAATCCCCACCAGAGGGTACGACTCAATGGGAATTTCAGTGAAAATCCAAAATTATCATTCCAGTTTGTAAGTAGTAGGAATGGAATTTATCAAAAACAATAAAAAAAATCTAACCTTAAGTATTGTCAGAGTCTTGATAAATATGGTGGACAAGCTTGTGCACTTCCTTTTCACAAAAACACAAATTTCATAAGTAGCGACCGTGGAAAGAAAATGTTAACATAACTACATATTATAGAAGGTTAAAAAATGGTGAAACATAATACACCAAAATAAAGT
The DNA here is from genome assembly GCA_963932265.1 of Thymelicus lineola. Lineage (NCBI taxonomy): Eukaryota > Metazoa > Arthropoda > Insecta > Lepidoptera > Hesperiidae > Thymelicus > Thymelicus lineola. The sequence continues at coordinate 5,778,481 of OZ010692.1, read as the reverse complement.
TTAGACTACAATAAATTAACAATCATATCTTTCTTGGCAAGACTTTTTCCCCATCATGCGAAACAATTAAGTACTTACAGCATTTCAGGCTAAATTCTTGCCGTAGAGTTTAATACGTCCATTAGTTAACGAAAGTACTCAGTAGTTTTTACGGTTATGATCAAAAGCGCCAGGCGTTCGTTATATTTTTTGAAATATAATTTTCTTAATTCCTTTTTCTACATATTAAAATATTTCTCAAATTCATATTTCATTCGCTGATGCTGGCTTTGCCTTTTATTACAGACCAAATCAAATCTTTTACGAGGGTATATCTGAATAATTTCAAATGGAAAATAGTTTTGCATTACCGGCCGTATTGGGGGGGCCCCGATCCCATGGGACAATTGAGGGGCGAATTATTTTATCAGTTTTCCGTGAAGCCTGAATAGCTACGTGTTCCAGCTTAAGGCTGTTCTCTTCCTTCTCTACCTTTTTGGCTGGGAACGCATTGGTGATGCGTATAGCATTGCTTATGTCTACCGGTGTTGGTCACCACTGACCATCAGATATTTTATCGGCTAATGACAAAAAAAGCAGTAGCTCCTGACACTGGTACGGAATTCAATTCTTTAGCATCAGTTAGGTGTTTGTGATCTCTCATGTATTTTTCCATGTCAATTGTTACAAAGAATCCCAACGCGGGGTTATTAGTGTGTTACTTTTATTTCACTTTCTGTAAAAATACTTCTGATAAGAAGTATTTTGCACTAGTAGTAAAATATCGAATGGTAAACTGTCCATTATCCTCTCAATGCATCATATCGGGAGGACATAATTTATGCGCCACCGAACGTCATGCCTGAGTGCATAATCAATATTAACGTTTAATCACTATTGGGTTCAAAGGAAATACTATCACATTGCTAATGATTAGATTAGATAGGTGTCGGAATCCCTTACGTGAACAATATCCGCAACTGTAAAGTGTAAATTACAGTTTTTGATAGATTTTTTCCAACTATTGTAAATGTGAAACTTTTTGTTTACGCCATAACTACTTAACCGATTTGGCTGAAATTTGGAATGGAGATAGCCTATAACCCTGGATTAACACTTAGGCTACTTTTTATCCCGGAAAAGTCAGGGTTCCTGCGGGATTTGTAAAAAATGGATAGGTATCTGATATTTGATATAAATGTATGTAGAAGGGGAGATAGAAAAGTACGAAAGTATTTGAATAAAACGTCACGTCTTGATTCATTCACACTCTAATTGGAACTGCCCTCTTACTAGCACTAATAACAAAAGGTCTTACATCTACGAAACATTTTTATCTGGCTTAATTACGATCTTATTTCTATGCCCTTATGGTTCACGGAGCACTGCACCGGTGACGGTGACACGCGGCTGTCACGGCCTTCCTGCCCCAAGCTTTGCTCTCAAAGCTTTTTCTCTTTTACCTGAAAGCAGAAAAATATTAAAACAACAGTTCTCAAAACATATACATTGATAAACAGTTGTCTGTTGCCAGTGAGGTCAATAACCCGATTTTTTAATGTCCCTTCTTTTATAGGATCACTCGTGTGTCTGGGCGACTGTAAACTAATTCTCCGAAACTGGATTACTGAATAAATAAAACTAATAAATTCTGAAAACAAAATTTACGAAATCAAAATTAAAAAAAAACTGTTTTGCAAATCGTATCGTGTGGAAATGAAAGGTTTTTCAGGTTTTTCACAAAAGAAATGCAAGTTAAGTAGTGAATCATCCAATATGATACTTGATATCATGAAACCGAAAGTAACATAATTATCGTAAATGTTTCAGCTAAGGAAAATGCTTATTTAATTTTGACCATGGTCCCAGAAGTTATTTCAAATTAATATTGCTGTTATCAAAATACTGTTTCGCAAAGAAAATTGAGGTTAAGTTATTAAAGCAACCAATAAAATGCTTTAACTCGGATCTTTATATCGGATTTCACGGCGTTTACTTCTGTAAAACTGATAATAAGCGACGAGCATTTCCTAAAGAAACAGAACATTTTCTTTTAGGTAACAAGATATAAAAGAAGTTTATTATTGCAAGCTTCAAATTGCAGCGATGCCTGGCATTTTCTAATTGCGTATTTCCCATTTCTAGAATTCCGACTTCCTCATCTTTCGGCTCGTTAGATGAGCTCCAAATGATGTCAGGAAATCTTTTTGTTTTCCTTACAGTAATGACGATTGTACAACGAGAAAGATCTGACGAATTTACGAAAAGCACTACTCTATAATATGTATTAGTATCGAAGAAAGTCTAAGTGAGAAAAACATTTGATATTATAAGTATGTAGAGGCAATTATCGCATTCAGATTTCTTGGCTAACTTACCGAAAGTCAAGTTGTACGTATAAGGTAAACGCGCCTATTACCGCCATTTTAAGCCGACTTTGGATGAACTTCAGAAAATTAGATATATGTTGTTATGCTAGAAAAGGTGTTTTAATTTATTCTTTAACATGATTAAATATCCTATGATATTCAGTACGTAAATTCAGTATTAAATCACACAATATTTAATAAATAATAATTGAATCTAAAAGAGCGATTGCTTCTATTACCGACGCATGGATGATGTTTGTTTCTAATACCGTTTTTTATGTTTCTATTACCGACCACTAAACTAGTATAAATTTAAAATTAAAAAGCTTCCTGCCATCAAAAAAGGTATCATGATATTATACCTTTTTGAAATCCTTATGCTGAGCTCTTTACCCATATTGCATTATTCGATTTATTTTTATTTTTTGATACTTCAAACAGTGACATCTCACCGCCACCATTTTTTTAATGTCACTCATTTAAGAATACTTGGGTTATCAAAACGAATCTAACGATATCTTAATTGTATTATTTGGTCCAGCCGTTTGGAAGATACGAGGTAATAAAGAATATTACAGACATACATAATATACTTAGATGATCACTTCGGTGATCGGTGGATAGGGCGAGGAGCACCTGTGCCATGGCCGGCGCGCTTCCCAGACCTCGCACCGATGGATTTCTATTTGAGGTTAAAAGTGTGTGTGTAATGCTACGGAGTATTCGAACAGAGACGAATTAAAATTAAGAATAGTGACTGCTTTTGATAAAGTTCGAAGTGAAGTGTGCTTATGCTAAACCGCGTAAAGGACAATTTGTGCAAACGTGCTGAACTCTGCATCACTCGAGGAGGTGAGCATTTTGGACATCTGTTAAGTCCTGTGTAAATAATAAAATCAATACGTAAAACTTCAATAATTGTAAATAAACCCCAATTTAATCATTGTAAATAGGTATGATTCCCCCGTGTGATGCCGGGTCCACTTTGTAGAATAGCACCACTCCTACTTCTTCCTGGGATGTCGTAAAAGGCGACTAATAGGATATTCCAGGAGACGGGCAGCAGCGTCTCCCTGCGGACTAAGAACATCTACTGCGGTCACCAACACGCACTGGCCAAGCGTGGTGACTACCGGCTACAACCCCCTTATGATAGCCACAACAAAGCCTCGGCCCCCAGTCCCCGGCAGCCCCACTATTCCTAGTTACGGTAGCGGCTATGGTAACGGCGGGGCAGGGGGTGCTAAGAATCGCCGGCAGAGATCGGGCTACCAATCTCAAAAACGACTTCAGCACCTGGCAACATATAACACCAGAACACTGAGGACCGACGACAAGGTGAAAGAGCTGGAAGAAGAGATAGACAAGTTAAACTGGAGTATTGTGGGTTTATCTGAAGTCCGAAGAGAAGGGGAGGACACGATAATACTCAAATCCTGAAACTTGTTCTATCACTGGGAGGGCGAACATCTGTCCCAAGGTGGTGTCGGGTTTCTCGTTCACAAGTCCCTCGTCAACAACATTGTGCAAGTTGGGAGCGTGTCGTCCAGGGTAGCGTACCTTACACTCAATATATCCAAACGGTATTCGTTGAAGGTTGTACAGGTATATGCGCCGACTTCGACACATCCTGACAATGAGGTTGAGGTTATGTATGAGGACATAAGCAGAGCCATACATACCTCTAAAGCTCATTTCAATGTTGTGATGGGTGACTTCAACGTGAGACTGGGCATGCAAAGCGGCGCCGAGATGAAAGTGGGTCCCTACGGTCCTACACATTGGAAGACGGAACCACCGAGGACACTTGCTGCCTAACTTTTTGGAGAAGGAAGATCTCTTCATGATGAACTCCTTCTTCAGAAGGAAGCCGCAACGCAAGTTGTACCTACGCGGCCTGCCGAAGGCCCTTGAAGGTACTCTGGGTCGGAATACGCGTTTAAAGAAAGAATAGTCCCGCCGATATATGGAAAAATGTGGTTCGGGAACAGTCGAAGCCAAATACAATTGGGGTTTCCGTACCTTGATATTGGTCTTCCAGGAGACGCCTCTCCACTTCAGCCTTGTAGCACTCGAAGGTAGTTTGTCAACGTGCAAGTTACGCTGGCGCCGGTGCACACTACTCACAATGCTTGTTGGAATCACAACTATTACACTTTAATTATGCTCCCACGGGATCCCGTATATTAAGGTTGGAAGGAAGTTCAGGGAGGCACTGATAATATGACGTATTTTAGATTAGTTTAACGTTTTCAAGTAAGACGAATCTGTTTCTTAGCCGCGCGCCGCCATCACTCCTTTTCCCAATCGCGTGAGGTTCTTCGTAGTCCACCATTGGTCGGCTGTTCGGTCGTTCTCGGGTCGACCGAGTCTTATTATTGGCCAATCCGCGAACCACGTTCAATCGGCGGTAGATTTGAATTTGGAATAAGTTATAATTTGTGAATAGCGAACACAAGTGGACTTGGATAAGTCCTGGTGGTTCAACGAAAAGCGAGATAGACTTCATTCTGGCAAACAAACGGCACATATTTAATGATGTCTCTGTGATCAGCAGGTTTAAAATCGGAAGCGATCACCGACTTGTAAGAGGCACATTAAATATCGACCTGAAGCTGGAGCGGTCACGCCTGATGAAGTCTACGCTTCGCCCAACACCTATCCAAATCCAGGGATCCGAAAACTTTCAACTTGAGCTGCAAAACCGTTTTGCGTACCTAGAATCGTGCACGTCAGTGAACGAGTATAACACCAGGATGGTAACAACTGTCCACGAGGTAGGGTCGAAATATTTCACGACCCACCCTAGTGGTAGATCTCAGGTTCTCTCAGAACAAACTCTCGGTCTTATGAGGGATCGACGAGAACTATGTGTGCAGTCTCCAACCTCTATGAGGGAATACCGACGGCTCAATGAACAGATCTCCAAGTGCAGGCGACGCGATTTGCGAAAACACAACGCAAATCGTGTAAAAAGCACTATTGAGCGAAACCAGGGCTCAAAAGTGTTCGCCAGGGATCTGTCTATTGGGCAAAGTTAGCTTACGAGGTTGAAGACCGAGTCCGGCACCATGGTTTCGTCGAAACCCGAAGTCTGAGGGAGACTGAGAGATACTACGGACGGTTGTATGCCTCCTCTCAAGCTCCACCTCCTCGCGAGGAGAGCGACATGCGAGCTAATCCGAAGATATCCCGGACGTCAGCCTGTATGAGATTAGAGAGGCTCTCAAACAGCTTAAAAACAACAAGGCATCGGGCGATGACGAAATCACAACCGAGCTTCTGAGAGCTGGAGGGAAACCCTTTCTAGTGGCGCTCTAAAAACTGTTCGATTCCGTCATCAACCGGAACTACACCGGAAGCGTGGAGGAGAAGTGTGGTGACGCTGTTCTTCAAAAAGGGCGATAATGCCCTTTTGAAGAACTACAGGCCCATTGCACTTCTGAGCCACGTTTATAAGCTGTTTTCGAGGGTCCTCAGAAATCGCATTGCACGCAGGCTTGACGACTTCCAGCCTCCCGAACAAGCAGGATTCCAAAAAGGCTACAGCACCATAGACCATATACACACACTGCGGCAGATTATACAAAAGACTGTGGAGTATAATTTGCCGTTATGTGTTGCCTATGTGGACTATGAGAAAGCCTTTCATTCTATTGAGAACTGGGCGGTACTAAATTCTCTCCAGCGGTGCTAGATCGACTACCGGTATATCGAGGTGTTGAAATGTTTGTACCCATCTGCCACTATGTCCGTCAGAGTACACGACACAGCAACGAGCCCCATCCAATTGCAGAGAGGTGTCAGACAAGGGGATGTCATATCCCCAAAACTGTTCACCGCTGCGTTGGAAAACGTGTTCAAGCTGATGGAGTGGAAACGACGTGTCATTTACATAAACGGCGAATATATCACACACCTGAGATATGCCGACGATATAGTCATCCTGGCGGGTTCCCTGGAAGAACTTGGTACAATGCTTGGGGACTTGAACAGCGCCTCACAACGAGTGGGTCTTAGGATGAACATGGACAAGACGAAAATCATGTCAAATGTCCATGTCTCACCCGTAACGGTTGTTGTTGATGGCGCTGCTCTTGAAGTTGTAGACGAATACAATTACCTGGGACAAGTGATACAGATGGGTTAGTCCAACTTCGAGAAAGAAGTCACTCGTAGAATCCAACTCGGATGGACTGCGTTCGGGAAACTGCGTCATATCTTGTCGTCCAAAACACTACCGCAGTGCCTGAAGTCGAAGGTATTCGAGCATTGTGTGTTGCCAGTGATGACATACGGATCCGAGACTTTGTGGTGCTTTACTATTGGCCTAATCCACAAGCTCAAAGTAGCGCAGCGGGCTATAGAGAGGGCTATGCTCGGTATTTCTCTACGTGATCGCATCAGAAATGAGGACATCCGTAGACGAACAAGGGTAACCGACATAGCTCAAACAATTAGCCGGCTGAAGTGGAAATGGGCTGGCCACATAGTGCGAAGGACCGATTACAATAAGAGATTTTTATAAATAAGACCGTATGGGTCGGTAATAGAATTAAGTATGAAGATTACTTTATTCTATTAGCGACAGCAAAAATAAACAATAACTGGCTAAAATTTCTGCTTTAATGCAAACGTGTTTTGATGGATGTCATTGCTATGATTATTTTTCGGTATCAAAAAGTTTCTTAATTTTGATATGAGATATTATTTAAAATACATTGCCATACATTACTAAAAATTATTGCTTACGTTGAATCTTGTTTAAAAGAACGTCTATGAGACAAAATGTATGGCGTTAATTGATCAAATTATGTAATATACTCTTAAGAATCAAACAAGTTAAAAGAAACATCGAAAATAACGTATTAAAAGAAAATAAAATCTAAAATACTAACTGTTGTAAAACATCTAACAAACGCCATGAGGCGGTATTAGAAGCAAATTATGAAAATTACGTTTCTAATACCGCTTTAAGGTAAAATTCGAATTAAACCACAAAAAATAGTCAGAACGGTAATATTTGATGTGAATCTAGAAAACCAATATATTATTTATTATATTTACACATTTGCATGCAGGTATCACATTTTATTTAAGTTAATTTATCTTAAGTAATAATTATGTTTACTTACGTAGCCGGGAGCGCAATACTATGAGACGGGCGTCCGTGTCGGGCTCGTCTCAGTTATTATCCAATTATTCTGTTTGCTGATTATTTACGCACACAAACTTTATTATTTTTGTTTCTCAATATACATACCTAAAATATTTTTAGGCTACAACTTTCATGTAATGTATAGTATGCCTTAAAATAGTGATTAAAAAAACTGTCGGTATTGGATGCAGATTTTGGGGTGGCGTTATTGGGCGCGTTTACGTTATTACTGTTCAAATAAAAAAATCTAATAACAATTTAAGGACTTTAAGGACGGCTTATTTAATATTCCAACATTTTTAAACATGAAAATATTCCGAAATACGTCATCTTTGAGGGTGCTTGACTCTTGATCCTTCGTAATTTTCAAAGCACTTAGAATAGAATATTCCAAGGAGGAAGCCCCGATTACGAGGAACCGAAAACAGCAAAACATTCTTCATTCTTAAGGGTCTCTCATCGCCCTTCCTAATATTCAACATGTTTCACCCTTAGCTGTTAAGAGATAAAGATTTTTATTTGTTGTGATACAATATTAAATAAAATAAGTCACTATTTTATAAAATATTTTGATTGGTTGATAACGACTAATGTTAATTATTGATTACTAGCTTTTGCGCGCGACTTCGCTTGCAGTGGAGTGGTTTCGAAACTAAATTTTAATCAATTAATTTAGATTTATATGTCCGTGGATTGGCGTGCGTGGATATCGATTTTTTGCAAATCTCGCGAGAACCCTGAACTTTTCCGGGACAAAAATAGCCTATGTATTAATCCAGGGTATAGGCTATCTCCTTTCCAAATTACAGCCAAATCGGGTGAGTAATTGTGGCGTGATTGAGGAGCAAACATCCAAATATTCAAACATCTTAACATTCAAACATCCAAACGTCTTCACAAACTTTATCATTTGTCATTGTGACGTATTGAGAGTGACGTCTCTCGGTGACACTGGCAGTCAAGCGAGATGTATGTCACTGGGTATAGCGGGAATCGTCTCTGCATGTTAACTTGTAAACTGAGTGTTATCATTTAAATAGAATCCTTAGTTTAGCGACATTATATAATATCTGAACGCCACAAATGGCGACGAGGATAAAAGAAAAAAGAAGAAGAAAAAACGGTGGCTTTCAGATCTTTCACGGGGAAACCGCATCTACGCGTGGTGCCAATATTAACCTAAAAATTCCATAAATTGATAATAATTAATCTCCGATTGTGAACAAGTGAGTAGTGATCCAATATCGAAGAATTGCTTGAAAACAAACGATAGCACAACTTACCTATGGAACATGTATATTCTACGCCTGAATCATGGTGAGTTCTTTCAACCATAATTAATAATGTCAATCGAAAAGATAAATGAATATTATTCATGCTACAACCAGTACAACCATACAGGTACAACCAGTACCTGTTTACCTGGTTAATTTATCAAATGACATCTTCAATTGTGAGGTAAGGTCACACTGGAATCATATTAATTATTTTTATTGATTTACCGAAAAAATTGTGAGATATTGCTACTGAAAAACAAAAACTTCATAAATAAGGGAACACGTCTCTGAGAAAAAAACAAAGATTCAACAAAAGTATAATCTATGTAATTGAATAACTCCAGTACGAGTGATTTAACATAATCAGTCCTCGTATTGTAGGAAATGTGAAAATATTACCTGTCACTCTCCTATCATATATAAATCATCAGGTATGACATAGGTTTCCAGGGAAACTACATACTTATTACACATTGATAATAATCTGCAAAGATAAATAAAGTGAGACGGAGGTATTTATTGTTATTATGTATTTGTCAGCAAATCTATTGGTGTTCAACTAACACATATTTAAACAAAGTTTACCTGCAAGGTTAAACAAGTAATAATACTGACTTAAAAAATATAACTGGACATGTGTTGGTATTATTATTAATAGCACAATTTAAAATAAAATTTTACAGTGTTATAAATAGTCTCCTTATTTATTATTCTCCATTCAAATGAATGTTGTATGTCATGGTGACTTCTGAACCTTGTTAAAAAGGAATATTTTGCAGTGTTAGAATTGTACTGCTAGAATAAGATTAATTTTTGAATCACAGACTGTTAGTGACATAATATGAAAAATTTAACTATGTATATAAAATAGAACATTAAAATTATGGTGATATGTTAGCAAGCAACATATCTACTTGTACTGATCAACAAGAAATATATTCATAATTCATGAATAAATAGTAATAATAAATAAATAAATAAATAAACAAATAAATAATATGTAAGTACATAACAACATTTATTGGAAAAGCAGTCACCACAATAAAAGAGCTGATTTATGACTGAAAATACACATGTCTAATTATTTATTGTTGTTGTCTCTGTATAGTCAAGATAACAAAAATAGCAGAAATAAATTGAAACATTACTGAAAACATGACATGATTGGGAATAATGAGATCCATGAACAGTAGGCTTGGCAATCTTAACATTGGTAACCGAGTAACAGTTCATGTATAAGTTAACAAAATTAAAAGGGTGAATAATATTTCCCTCACTCCATAATTATGGTTATGTGACATCATTATTTTGTTATTATAACCTTAGATATCAGGTTGAAACTACGATAATGTTAATAAATGGCGTTGACCAACTTTGTGGATCACGCTAGCGACTGTATGTTATTTTCCATAAATAAATCTATGATTGCAGTATTATTGGGAAATTGTGACAAATAAACTTTTTGTGATTTATACCTTAATTGAAAAAAAATGGAAATGGTTGATTGAACCTATTTGAATATTTTTATATTTAAATATTTGGGATGGTTCAAAGTTGGTTGTTACACAAAAATAGGTCTGGACTAGTAAAGTTCTGGACTTGCTAATGTGGAGTATCTAGTGTTTACACACACACTACTAAATGTAATTGCTAAACTGTAGAAGTGTTGGAGCGCTCAAATAGAGGAAGCTATCAGTGTAGTGTGTATTAGACATGGGCAGTAAAAACTATAAATAGTTTCAAAAACTATTTATTTATATAACACCACAAATACGGTATCCGGTGCTTCAAAAAACTGTTTATTGAGAGAAACCATTTATTCGTGAATACAAGGTATTGCGAGGTCAGGTATTCCGATTACGCCCGAGGGACAGACTCAAGCGCTGCCGAAATAATACGAACGTGACACAATAAGACACCTATGTTAGAGCGAGAGGAGAGTAGAAGAGTAAGAGGAGAGAGCGAGACTGAGCAGCAACCAAACCAAACAGTGAATAATATTTATACATGCTTTTTAATATTTTAAATGCAACAGGATATCGCCTTTATTCCTATTGCAATAACTATAGTAATTAGCTTAAGGACTTATAGAAGTTGGTTTTAATATTAAAAAAATATAGAAATAGATACCAAAATATTATAATAACAGAAATAGATTCGTATACCGACAATACCGAGAATATGAGAATACCGATGATACCAGATAAACCGATAAACCAGATAAAGTGAACGTTTCAATAAATGGTTATTAAAATAAACAGTTTTAATACCCTTTATCGGTAACAATACCAATACATAGTTACGGTATTACGAAAACGCGTACCGACCCATGTCTAATGTATATTATGATAAATACATATTAACACATCACGAGTGTATGATGCACACTCTCGATATATAAAATTTGAGATCTTGAGTACCCGATGTGGAATACTAAGGGTCCAGCTAAACTGTTAAAGATGTTGGGATCCTGAAATAGCTAAAACTTAAAAGTAAGGCATGGAGTACACTACCCAACTGAGAATCCTAAGAGTTATTGAATGTAGTGAACATAATATACCTACTAAAGGAAAAGTGAAATACATAATTGGAATTTAAACAGAGCAAATCAATAATGTGTGAGATATTCCTGTTACCGTGTTGGTAGTGAGCTTCCCTGTGAAGCAAGCGGTACCGACTTAGATTACCGGTGGAAGCAAATATCACAGCAACCATGTCAGACCAAGTTATGATTTGCCTGTTTCTTTGTCAGCTGATATTGGAATTAAATTATAGAGTACAGGAAGTATTACCAAATGATAAACACATCAATGACAAAAGACTGACACTGACTGAGCAGTGACAAAAGACTGTTTGAATGTTTGTATTACCATCGCGCTGGAGGTTATGCGGATGGAGAGGAGACTTGGCTCACAGACAGACGCTGTCTTGGGGTATTACATTATCCTGGAATAATTCCCTTGGGATGTATTGAAGTAAAAATATATATTTGGTAAAGCAAATTAATCTATGAAAATATAATGTCATTGATACTCCTAGCAAATCTGAATTTGTTAATACAAAAAATGGCGTCATGAGTAGTAGTCCACTAAAAATGGGCGGTGCTAACAAAACGCCTCTGTTGTAGTTGAGGCCAGTAGTAGTCCACTAAAAATGGACGGTGCTAACAAAACGCCTCTGTTGTAGTTGAGGCCAGTAGTAGACAACATTAGTTGATCGGTACTAACAAGAATGTCTGCCATCACAGACAAGTAGTAGACAACCCTGTCAGTCAGGTAATAATGAGGATGTCTATTATTGTAGATGTAACTATTAGATTGACTCGGTTGGTCGGTACTAACAAGAATTTCTGCCATCAAAGACAAGTAATAGACAACATTGGTTGGTCGGCACTAACAAGAATGTCTGTCATAAAGACAAGTAGTAGACAACATTGATTGATCGGTACTAACAAGAATGTCTGCCATCACAGACAAGTAGTAGACAACCCTGTCAGTCAGGTAATAATGAGGATGTCTATTATTGTAGATGTAACTATTAGATTGACTCGGTTGGTCGGTACTAACAAGAATTTCTGCCATCAAAGACAAGTAATAGACAACATTGGTTGGTCGGCACTAACAAGAATATCTGCCATAAAGACAAGTAGTAGACAACATGGTCAGTCAGGTAATAATGAGGATGTCTATTATTGTAGATGTAACTATTAGATTGACTCGGTTGATCGGTACTAACAACAAGGCCTATTAATAAAGAGCTAAATAGTAGTAAACTGACACCTTTAATGGTAATAAAAAATTATTGTACATCAAGACAACAAGAACAGAGAATCTGGAAGAAGTGATAGAGAAATCGATATTTTGAACTGGAACCATTAATTTATTGACAGCGGTCAAAAGTGAGGCCTCCGGAACCCACTACAGACTATAACACTATTTGTTTACAGATAAAGATACTGCAAACACTTAACTTTAGCCTACGCTTGAAAAAGTGAGGCACCGGCGCGGCGACGCCGATGAGTTACGATGAAAGAGGTGGGAAACGAGGTCTATAATTTCATATAAATCGCAAAGGGCACTGGCCCTGAAAATAATTATTTTTGTTTCAGTATGTTCAGTTCAGATAATAATGAATTAATTATATTAATGTACACAGCTCTAATTTTGGAAGAAGGAAAGTCTATAATTTCATTTAAATCGCAAAGGGCACTGGCCCTGAAAATAATCATTTTTGTTTTAGTATGTTCAGTTTCAGATAATAACGAATTAATTACATTTATGTACACATTTGGAAGCATGAAAATGATGTCCAGGAACGAAACAAAATATGTACATGAGAAGTACTATCTCAATACCGTTAAATAAAATAATCGATTTTTATTTGAGGAGTTCTAATCGATGAAATGGCTACCTACAATGATGATCCTAATTCAAGAAGAATGCGACGACTAAATTATTAAAGGATTATGATATTTTACTTTCTTCTGTCACAGTTGTTCCATGTGTAACTTATTTCCTTTTCCACAGTAAAATCAGCCTGAATGATATTGGTTATGTAATCTGTTAACTCGATAAACAATAAACGTGAGAGTTAAGATGAATCGCTATTCGCTTCACTACCGTCAAGGAAACAAAAGATTCATGAAGTAATGCCTTGCCTTGTCAATGTTTACTTGTCAACAATAATTATCAGATGAGCATCACTGACATGCATGTGTCGAAGATCAGATGGTGAATAAAGTGGTAATGGTATATCAACGTTGCTTTAGACGTTGGTAATAGCAGGCCTAGCGCACTCCGCCTTTTGGCTATGTTGTTACAAGTACATGCCGCGTTCGACATGTCTGGCTAATGCAGAAAATTCATAATGGCTGTCATACGTTCGTAATCTATGACACATATTAAATATAACACATAATGTCTAAACTAAACTTTCAGATTAATTTTATTCTTTCAAAAAAGACAACCCTGACATTGCCAGAGAAGATAAGCGATAGTTTAGAAAGGGAGGCAACTCATTACGCGTTTGATTAGCGTTGTGCGACCTGAATTACACTTTATTGCGATAGAGCTAGAGTCGCTATTTGGAATGATTTTGTGGAGTTCACCTTCTGTACTTATTATAAATACTATTATTACTTCTGTGTAATAGTATTAACAACAGTATACCGTAATAATAATTTTACATTTTCAGGTCCACATTTTCTTAAGGTTTTAAAAATGACTTGGAATATATAAAAAAAATATATAATTATAAAAAAAAACTGAACCCTAACTACGGATGCTAATACTAATTGTCAGTAGACAAAACATGTTATGCGTCAGATTAGCACCGAATTAGGAAATATTTTCTCGTTTGTGATTTCAACTGTTTCAGGTCTACTCCAATGCGGAATATAATAAAATAATGTTACCTCGAGTCACCTATGCTCACATGAAGTGTCAATGCCGAAACATATTGCCAAAAAAAAAAAAGAAAAGAAAAGGAGATGAGATGAGGGAACAAAGAAAAATAACAACGTCATAATGTAAACTTATAGACGAAAAGAAGTAAAGTATAAAAAGTATCCAAAATAATGTAAGAGTTCATCAATTTGCAAACTTCGCTGTTGGAATGAGAAAGTAGTTTTATTCAGCTGAACGGAATAAATAAATTCTAACGAATTAAGTAATTGATGTAAAACAAAAGTAAATTAAATAAAAAGGGAGAGGTGTGACGTATTGAGAGTGACGTCTCTCGGTGACACTGGCAGTCAAGCGAGATGTATGTCACTGGGTATAGCGGGAATCGTCTCTGCATGTTAACTTGTAAACTGAGTGTTATCATTTAAATAGAATCCTTAGTTTAGCGACATTATATAATATCTGAACGCCACAGTCATCAATTGGCTACTCATTTCTTAGCCAGTTACATAATGCTATAGGACCCATTGGAAAACATCGACTTCTCCTCTTAAGTTATAGCTTCACCAAACCTTACCTTCCGAAGCAAAAAAACGCTCTAGTTTTATTACACAATCACGTCAATTACCCATCAAAGAAGCCACCTCACTACCTTTACTTAGCTTCTTTATCGACTTGTGGTAGTAACAAGTGTGGATAGCCTCAGGGATCTCAGATAATTACAATAAAAATACAATTATATTCCTTCTCTTTGCATGCTTATATTTTCAATATTTTCATTATTACAATATTTTGCTATTTTTCTAGCTTGACAATGAATGACAATCATGTTATTCTCTAATACTATGGTAACCAAACCAGGGTTGCTCATCTACAATGTACAAATGTAGGGTCGCTACACATTCATTTATAAAATAGGCTTACACAAGTAACCAATATCAATCACTTACCATCTGATGAATCGTCTATTGCCTGCTTGAAGCATGTCTTGAATAATCTAAAATTTTAACAAAAAAAAAACAACTTCAAATGAAGTACATCCCTTCCAATAACAATGAAAAAGGAATTATCGAAATCGGTTGGCTTGATATTGAGTTATTCGTCCATATGTCGCGCACAATGCAAATTTAAGACATTTATGGTTTTCTCATGGATGCCTCTGTCAGATCTCAATAAAATTTAAGGTAGCAAACATAAAAAATCTGAGGTAGCAAACATAAAAAATACAGTCGGATTGAGAACTTCCTCCTTTTTTGAAGTCTGTTAAAAATGGAACTTTACCTAAGACACCATTTTAACTTACCATATATTCTTTGTTCGGACATTTTTGTAACAGAAGATCGTTACTAGGAGTGGGTCAGAGGGTTCTTCACGCACGCAGCCATACTAATAAGACGTGACCTAGTTCTAATTTTATTCAAACTCTTCGGGGTGTTAAGTGTCAAGTATCGAGACCGGTTGAATTTACCGGTGTGGTTTGAATATTTAAGTTAGGTTGAGATCTATAAAGCGCACTGAAGACTTTGAATTTGTTTAGACAATGCTAGAAGACCGATACTTAGTACGGAATAATTCTTGACAAAAAATGACCGACTTCAAAATTTGGGATAACTTAAAAACTATTCATCAGATCTCGCTCAATGTGTCGCTTTATGTGGGATCACATGACAACCACTAGCTTTCGATTTAAAAAAATCATCAAAATCGGTTCTCCCAGTTGAAAGTTTTGTGGTAACAAACATAAAAAAATACAGTCAAATTGAATACCAACTCCTTTTTTCAAGTCGGTTAAAAAGTTATGTAAAACACTCACGTAAAGGTTGATTTAGGACTTTAGGAGCATTATTTTTTGTTCTGATATTTTATACAAAAAAAAAACAACAACTTATATCAAACGGCTAATGTTAAGATTGATTTGGGATCATTATGTTTGTTCGGATAATTATAAGTCTGAGCAAAGCCTGAGCATGGTTTATAGTTTAAGTTTAGTCCACAAAGTACTTAAACACTACAAATAACTTCATACTTATATTGTATAATCTTACAAGTTCCTAGGCTTAAACAGATATGACATTAATGAGAACCCCAGTTTCCATAGAAACTCAGGCCTAAGTAGACAAGACTGGAAATTGGCTGTTAATTAGATTATTGCAAAAAGTTCAATTTCTCCAATATTCACGGCTGCCAGCAATGGCCAACTAAGGAAATCCTAGAATGAATCACCTTAATTATAGGTTATAATTATGTCATACTCGTGTCACAGTGCTATTTAATATGTATGTTACACTTACGTTGGCGGGTGTCTATTATAATATCTACTACTTCAATGGTTTTCACCCAAAACGAATGTCATAAAAAGGTTGTATAATAAAAGCTATTGCATATTTCAAGAGATTTTATTAGTTATCATTATAATTGTAGTGTCTATGCATAGCGGACAGTCTGTGGCTAACTGCGAGCGAGTGCAGATGTACGCTCTGCGTATTCATACCTCACCTATTACAGAGTAAAGCGTGTGTATTATTGATCCTCTGAACACTACAAGTGGCGACGACGGTAAAAAATAATAAGTAATTACAAAAAATTTGTTGGAAAAAAAGAAGGATTAATGCCCTTGCTTGCATACGCTTGGGCAGGCAAATTCGTTACGAATATATTCTGTTATGTACGTATTCAAGTAAGTAAAGTGTATAATTACATTACAACCACATAATTTACATGTGGGCACGCCTAACTGCGTGTACTTAAATAACAATTATTTGAGTATTAACGTTTTAAGAACTCGGCAACGAAAGTACCACTGCCAGATTTGTACACAAAATGGTTGTCTAAACATCAAAACTAATTAAATATTTCGAAGGCCACGCAAATCACCTTGTTACAAAGGGCCATGCATCAAGTAACTATTTCAAATAGACCATGAATTTATTGCAACTGGTTACGATATTGCTGTCGGTAATATTATATATAGTAGCATGTGAAAGAGTAATTTATTTCGTTTCTTATTTCAAATAAAGCTATCGAATCACAATAACATTATCCTAAGTTTTGTTGTATTAGGTGGATAATTAATAAAAGCGTGAAACATCACGTTACCCTTGGAATGACTTGGAAAGAAACGATTCACAATCTACCCCACGTATTAATATAATGCTGTAGTTAATATTTTCATAATTCAAATACCGTTCTGCAATAAATCCAAAGATTTTATGTTGATAATTATTATCTAAACAAGTTTCAGGTGTAATTTTGCTTATTAGCTGGCAGTTCAATAGAAATATTATTATGTTCACGCCACTACAGTTCACTTGAAGATCACGCCTATAATATAATCATTCTAATGAAGAACCTGGAAAATAGCTACGAACAGTGTGTTAGGATATGAACATAATGGTTAAAAAGTTTATAATACCTTACAACCCTTATTACGTTGTAATATTGAAGCATCAATTGGTTAATATCTTAATGCTAAAGCCAATATGAAATATATTGATAACTACGTCAATCGATAGCTACGTCAAGGTTCACGCAGGTTGTTGGGTCTATCCCACTAGTCCCCTTACAAGGTCCATTGGTTGGACACGCAAACTTTTATACGGCTCGTAAGGAGCATGCAAATGTACTCTGTGTACAAAAAGGCCGCAAAGGCACGCCTTACCTTGTGTACCTTGTGTAAAAAAAAAGCCCAAATTAGGCATATTATTATTGTCATATACATATCTTCTTGCTGGTATAAATAAAAATGAACCTTAGTATTTCTCGGTAGCTTAACCGATTTGACTGTTTGATTCAAAAATGTTCGTGATGGCTCAAGGATGGCTGTTTTGGGAAGAAAAACAAAGTTCTTTGTAAAGTGACGTGGAATATTTTTATGTTCCGCCAAACTATTAAAGGTATCGAAATATAGTCTTTGCGAAAGTTATTCGATGTGATGTGTATTTCCTATTAAAGGTCTATTAAAATCGAAAGATGGAGAATACTAAAGTTCAGTCTAAATGTCAAAAATATTGAAACGCTTTGTTTGCTAAAAATAAATAAATAGGAATAATCTAAAATTTTAACCAAACCGAATTAAAATAAAGTACATTCAATAAAAAAAAAGAATCGTCGAAATCGGTTGGATATTGAGTTATTCGTCCATTTATCGCGCACATACTTAATGCAAACTTAAGACTTATATGCTTTTGACAAGGATGCCATTTTCGGATCTTGCTCAAATTTATGTGAAACCACACGACAAGTGCCAGCTTTCGATTAAAGAAAAAATCATCAAAATCGGTTCACTCAGTCCGGAGTTCTGAGGTAACAAACATAAAAAAATAAAAATAAAAAGATACAGTCGAATTGAGAACCTCCTCCTTTTTTTCTGAAGTTGGTTAAAAATGTATTCAACTTATGGGGTATTTACCATAATTAAGTATCATAATTAATTAAGGTACGGAGCAGGCACTTGATTTAGAGTTGCAAGGAATAAGCCAAACTATACATAATTATGTAAGCGATATATTGAATTGCTGCTATGGCAAGTCATTCGAGGTAATGAGGATTATACATACTATAATGTATTCTGTATGGTCTGTACAAGTGGTATATAATATACCATAACATGTACTGTCAATTAAAAATCAAAACAAACTTAAGTAAAAAGCCACGCATACAAGGACTTCAGAAATATTTATATAATAGATAAATATTCTAAGGCTACACAGTCATATTACTATTACATAAGTAAAAGCCACGCATACTAGAAGTTCACGCATATTTATAAATTAAATTATAATCTAAGGCTATGCAGCCACGTTGCTGTTACTTAAGTAAAAAGCCACGCATACAAGGACTCAGAAATATTTATATAATAAATAAATATTCTAAGGCTATACAGTCATATTACTGTTACATAAGTAAAAGCCATGCATACTAGAAGTTCACGCATATTATAAATTAAATTAATCTAAGGCTATGCAGCCACGTTGCTGTTACTTAAGTAAAAAGCCACGCATACTAGAAGTTCACGCATATTTATAAATTAAATTATAATCTAAGGCTATGCAGCCACGTTGCTGTTACTTAAGTAAAAAGCCACGCATACAAGGACTCAGAAATATTTATATAATAAATAAATATTCTAAGGCTATACAGTCATATTACTGTTACATAAGTAAAAGCCATGCATACTAGAAGTTCACGCATATTATAAATTAAATTAATCTAAGGCTATGCAGCCATGTTGCTGTTACTTAAGTAAAAAGCCACGCATACAAGGACTTCAGAAATATTTATATAATAGATAAATATTCTAAGGCTACACAGTCATATTACTATTACATAAGTAAAAGCCACGCATACTAGAAGTTCACGCATATTTATAAATTAAATTATAATCTAAGGCTATGCAGCCACGTTGCTGTTACTTAAGTAAAAAGCCACGCATACAAGGCCTCAGAAATATTTATATAATAAATAAATATTATAAGGCTATACAGTCATATTACTGTTACATGTTAAAAAGCCATGCATGCACGATAGCTGCATATATTTACAAATTAATGTTTTGAAGCTATGCCGTTATGAAGATTATTGAAAGCCAAACATGTCTGTTGGATATGAGTCATGTGACTCCTATTCGAGATGTCTGATGGAGATGATTCTATCATAATCGGCCGGCCGCATTTCACTGATATGAAATCGTGGGATGAAATAACAAATTGCAGGTTTTCAGAAAGCTACCCCAATCACAATGAATCACAAATATCAAATACAGAAATGATGCAAGTATTATGTAAGGAATCAAAAACTTTATAATATATTCACACATTTGAGTCAGATTATGACAAATTAGTACAAGTAGTTATGAGTTCATGGTAACAGATTCAACTTTAGTGATAATTGTATTCATTTTTATTACCATTGATATAATATAATCCATAACAATTGGATGTTTTATTATTCTTATTGAAATAATATAACGATTCATCCATACAGAAATAAGCACTTGCAGACTCAGAAGATAGTAGTATTTTCATCTAATATCTTTACTTGCAATGTAAATGGTAATCTTTTTGAGCTGCCGAAAAATAAAGGAAAATATGTGAAGATTATGATTTTGTCTCCATAGTGAAGAGACAACGAGGCACTAACTTCCGCAGAGAAGTTCTGCAGAAAAGAGCGCAGGCTGTATTCGTGTAAAATCGACATCAACACTTTTACTAGCGTCAAGTGACGGCTAATGACCAAAAGGTTATTTTTATCAGTTTCCATACTTTTCCACGACAGTATTCAATATGGATACCAAGGGCAAGGTTACCTATTGTAATTATTGAGAATACGTTAACAAATTGTTTCGATTTCATTATGCCTGACTCTGCCAAGCGGATACTAAAAAAAGGTTGAATGACAGTGCAGAGAAGTAACTTTAGAGATTTTTCTCTAAAAAGCAATGCAGTCCGCGGCTCGTCGTATATTTCTGTATTACAGATCTATCAAGTTTACAGTAACGTTGATATTGAGGAAGCTAGAAGCACTAGATCTCCATCAAGACGTTGGAGTGGCCACATCACTAAGCCGAGTGTACATGCAAGTGTGAGTGACCGTGCACGCAGGAGTACTAACTCACAAAGCATTCATAACGATTGAAATCTCCCCTGGGAAGCAAAGGTAATCTGAATTCGTTTCCTTGACTATGATGGACTATAAAGGTTCTTTTGCTACTATTTTAAATGTCCCTGTGACCTTAACAGTGTAAATACTGGTAGAATTAAATAGTTTAACATTAAATGAATTGCTGGCCAATGGTTTGAATTTGTTAGTGACACGAGATGAAAAAATAATATCAGATACGAAAATTGTTTAAAGTTGAGTTCTCATAATGCGCGGAGCGAGTTGTTTGAACTGTAGACATTATATTGACATCATGCATTATGTCTAGTTCAATGAATCAAAATTCTCAAGATTTACGTTTGAAAATTTCGAACTACCTTATAGACTTGAAATATATTTATTTGCCATCCTTGTTCTTTTCGGTATACTTTGCATAAGTTTGATAAAGATAGAAACAGGCTATGAAGCACAGTGACATTAAATGTGGCGCGATGCTTGAGCGCACTTATTAAGTGCTCTCACATTTCGCGATGTTTATACAACACTTATTAAGGCCGATTTGGGCCGCTTCACATTTCAGAGGCGTCATGTATTTGTCGAGCACCTATAAACAGGATCATGATACTGAATGATACGAGATGGAGACTGGGACTCAAGAAAGAAAGTTGTAGTGAAGTTGGAGGTGTATCTATGTATGGGTGACGCATATTGAACACATAATTATGATTCACTCAATGGATATGCATATCGGCTGGGAGAGCCGTGGCAATAGAGGGATTTACTCGAGATTTTTTTCAGAACTTATGTTGTTACTTTTAATATTTGAAGTAGACGACTGTGGTACATGGCTTGGGTTAATGTATTTTCAAGGCTACAATTTGACGTTAGTTAAAAATACAATTATGATCTACAAGAGTTGTATTTAGTGAAATACGAGAAGATCTTCATTTGACTTATTATGCTAGTAAGATATTTTTTTTTAACTTCCGAACACTTCAAATAAAATAGCTTTCACTTTATATATAAACCTTTAGACGGTAGTGTGAGAGACAGGAGTTGACATGTCTACAATTCAATTAGAGAAAAGAGGAGAACAATATGTGGACAGTACAAAGGGAGTTTCAGATCCTAAATTGGGTACAGAAAAATATATCAATGAAAAATAAGTAACTCAGGCTAACAGATTGATACCAAACTTTAACCCTGCCCTCACATAGCGGTGTGAGTATTTGATGGTGAAAGCGATGTACAGAAACGGGAAACACGTGTTATACAACAAAGAAAATAAACGTTGGCTAACAAAGAATTTATTATTTTCAGATCTATATCGATGTTGGAATAAAATAATAATAATATAAAATTCAATTAAAATTGACGGAAATGCTATACTATATATTTAAAACTCATAATAAAAGCATTCTTATGAAAGGGTATTACAACTTATGACGAATGATTATTTTAATGACAAGACTGCTTGGACATGAGTTTTATAATATAGATTGTAAGTAGTTAATAAGTGCTATCTGTAACTGTGAGTAGGACAAAAACACCCCGGTAGTTTCTTGCTGCTTCTTCTCCCGGGCCCTTCTCACAGTAGGGCTTTGTTGAAGCATTGGCGTAGCTTGCATGACTTACAAAAAGTGTTTGTAAACCAAACCAATAAAAATATTTGAATTTTATACAATAAAGAAGGGATGTAGTGTCTATGCATAGCGGACAGTCTGTGGCTAACTGCGAGCGAAGGCAGATGTACGCTCTGCGTATTCATACCTCACCTATTACAGAGTAAAGCGTGTGTATTATTGATCCTCTGAACACTACAATAATATATTAATATTTCGTGTAGTTGTGCAGGAGGCGTTATATTTCGTTAGTACCTTGCCCAATCAAGATACCATATTATACTCATTGTAAGTATGGCCACAACAACTTCCTGATCTTCTAAAGATGTATAGGGTACGTTATCCAGTGTTCAGGACTTATTCTGAACCTTTGTCAGTCACAAAACAGGCGATTAAGGAGTCCATATTCATATAGTATTGGTTTGCAAGAAATTGTAGCGAAACTGCGAAACACATTCACCAAAACACAAGTACGAAAGCGAATACAATAGAAAATTAAAATCACTGTGTACGTGTCGATGAGTTTCAATAGTAAATAGGACTCCAAATACGCTGAAAATATTCGATAGTAAAAATATACAAGAACACGCGTAGAAAGATGAAAGATCGATGACAAATATGACAATACAGTGGTGTTATTTATAAATACTATGGTTACCAAAATGACATTATTAGGGATTACATCATCATTGTTGTCAATCGATCAATCGATGTCAAAATATTCGAAATGTAATTTAATAAAATTAGCGTAACGATTCAATGGTAATTATAATATATTACATAGTTTTGATTTATGTGGAATACGAAAATATGTAAAAAATAAATTAATATTATAATTATAATCACTAAATAATACATAAAATATATTATTATGTTCCATCAATCGATCATTATCAATCGATTCAATCGATTATAAAATCGTATGTAATGAGGTAAATACTGTGAAAACTTTTTTGCATTATTTTGTTCATTTGGCAAGAGCAGCTGAAGCTAAGATTTAAATATGTTTATCTTATAAATAAGACGAATTTTTTGGTATATAGTTTACTCTTGTCTAGTCCGATGTTCTAGCACAGATTACATATGGTTCGAGGCCGAAAATTGGGGATCTCCTTTACATTTAAAAAATCGCCTTTAACGACAAGGACGTTCGATAAGGGCATCTAAAATTCAATCTTAAAATATAAAAATCGCCACAAATATGTTAAACAATTATATATAATTTAATTATAGAATATTTCAGTTCCTGAGTTTTAATATAGGATTTCCCTCTTTCTCATGAAACCATTAAATTTCAGTTTTGATGAATAAGAAATCAATCTGGAAGTATTTTACGGTTGAAGGATGATGAAGTACTGAGGCAACATTGAAATATTATAGGATGATTTTTTCCAAAATCAACGGGATCGGTTCCTGGCCAGGAATATTAATTTTTCAAAAATCTAATGATTAGATCTAATGATTATTGATCTTTTAGTTTTCGTTAAAATCAGCTCTTAGACTCCTTTGACCACTTTTCACTTTCACTTTTCATCATAGTTTCATCCACGCCCACTTAAAAATTCAGCCTGTATAACTGAAATCGTTCCGACTTTGCACTAAGGTTGGCTTTGTTACGTAACTTACAATATATTATATTTTACCTTATACCTTAAACCTACTAAAATAAATAACTTTAATGATGATGTAAATTGCAACAAAACTACCGCTCTGTTTTACATTATTATAAGAAGAAATCAAACATTAAATTTACAATGCAATTAGCAAGTTTAAATTAAATTAATGAATAAATATTCTTGAAATAATTACAGTACAGGAGAAAATATTTCATTTATATTTTTATATACCCAAACTAAAAGAAAGCGTTTATATTTAATCAGCAACATTGAAAAAATAAACAATTTTATTTATTAAAATAATAAAAAAAGAAATAAAAATAAAAAATATGCAAAAAACGTTACATTCTATAGGTATGATTACCCTGGTGGGATTTGAACCCACAATCTCCGGTTCTAGGAACCGGGCCTTTCCACCTTAGGCCACAGGGGTTATTAGTTACAGTGACGAATGTTTTGTACTGATATTACGCGAATACGTTAAATAATAATGAGTTGGTGCCAAAACTTTAATGATAAATTAAATATCTATGGAGAAAACCTTTTTTGCTCCTCTGTTTGTACAACCGATTTTTTTTTGCTTGGTAATTATTAATAAGCTTTATTAATAAACACATGTTTTTTCTTAATATTTTTAATATATTATGTGTGTATATTATGTGTGTTTTAGAATGGTATTAAAGTATATATGTGTAGAAAAGAAAAGTTCGAAAAAAGCATGATTTATGTGTTTATAAAAATTTCAAAAATGATTATTATCATTGTGACCACTGGGAAAACACTTATGTACTTAAACATTTACGAATAAATGTTCTAATATTTTCCACTTCCCATATTTTTTCATTTAAGATAACTCATACGTACATCATCAAGTGTAATATCACTTGTTGACTTAATACAGAGGTATAGTTAATTAAAAGTATACTAATTAAGGTAATACGTGTTGTCATGACGACCATTACTATTGCAGATAAAAGATTATGAGTATTACAGATAAGTGATGGCATTTCTACATAATTTTTTGATGTTTATTAAAATTTTAAATGTATTTACATTTATCCGAGGTGCTATGCTAGGAGATGTGAGTTCTTAATAATAGAATTAACAAAAACCAGTACGTTCATGCATTCTTGTAAATCAAGTTACAAAATGGTGTTTTCTACCAAACACCCGGATATATTTTTTATCTTGTTTGTTTGCCAGTAACCTGGTTTACTCAAAAGTTTTGCAGGCGACATTTAAGAAATATTTTTGTGCGTTCGAATAAATGTTTTTCTGTGTTTTTAATATATGTTTGTCATCACCTAATAATAAGTGGTCATCAAAAAAGAAGAAGACACCCGCATATTACTAGCTTTCTTATAGTGCAGTTATGTTTTGCAGTTTAACAATCGAATCAAAACTGTTAAGTCGACCAGCTGTAACCTACATGTATGCAATCCCTGGAGATCTTTACTCCCTTAACACGCTTAGGTATACTCATTAGTACTCCTCTCAAGCTTGTTAGCCATTCTCTTGTGCAACCACAAGCTGATTGAGTTTATATGCACTTTGGATGAGAAATTATTCTTTTATAAGGTAATATGGATAGAAAACTTTGGCTTTTGCTAAGCAGGGTATACGTTAGCCACGGAAAACTGGCTCGCTTCAGATAGATTGAATTCCTTTGAATAGCCTCATTGAATAATCAGTTCTCAAATTCAAAAACCATCCTGAATTATCTATAAAAACATTGCCAATATCCATCAAGCTATTGTCAACATTAATAATTGCGAGATGCTATCCGGTCCAATGTATTTACCAGTATGTTTACCGTTATTTTTATACGATAAAGCGCCTGGTTGAAGAGATAGCGGGAAATTGTTGGCCCTCGTCAAATATGCGCGCGACGCGTATAAATTTGACAGCGTTCCCATCTCATGGCAATACATATTACACCTACATTACTCTTTGTAAACCTTCTACGTACAATTGTATATTACACAGTGTTTATGTATAGCAGTAGCTTAATTACTGTATTAGGTAATCTATATTAATTTTAATAAAATACAAAAATTGTTTGTACGGATGTGCTTTATACACTCTGAAACCATCCAACTGATATACCTCAAAATGCTGAAAGCCAAAAAATGACGTGCATAAGTGTATCAGTGATACCTATATGAATAAAATTATTTGAATTTTGAATAGTTTCATTTGAAAGGCAATAATGACGAAGGTTGTTTGAGACTACTAAAACAATGCATTAGGCACATTTTCGATTTTAACTATTTCCATACAAAAAATATTTGCGTAGTAGGTAGCAAACGTCGGTTATCCACAAGTTATTCATAAAATCACTTATATGTATATTATATTATTTCTGGTAAAGTAAAAACACTAACACAACACTAGACGATTTTGACTGTATACCTAGACAGAATGTTGGGACTGGCAATAAATACATCAAAAATTCTACTAATATTCATGAAGTTCTAATGGAGTGACAAACTGATCTGAGAGAGGGTGCATTTGAAATTTGATACAGATGATATGGAGCTTGCGGATACATGTGTATCAAAGGCAATATAAAGGGCAAAATGCCTTCTTCACTTTTTGTGGATTGTCTACAAATAAGCGCACAAGCCACCTCAGAGTAAATGGTCATGCTCACCCATTATCATCAGTATCACAATATACCAAGAAAATAGAGATAAGATATAGAGAAAGAACTGAGTCTCAAGCTCGCACTCGGAACATGACGAGTTGTTTGAAGCCTGACTGAGCCAGCAAGAGGGTAGCCGAATAGGCTTTCCATAAAGATAAACCGGTAAAAGATACCAGTAATAATATTATTGATTTAATGATATTATTCTTGTAAGGAAAACATCGTGAGGAAACCTGCATACAGGAGAGTTCTCCATAAAGTTAAAGGTGTGTGAAATCTAACAATTCACACTTGGCCTATACCCCTCACATTGTAAGAGGAGACCCCGAGCCCAGCAGTAGGGCAATTATGGTTTGTTGCTTTGCTTAAGATTTGGGTCACCAACGAGCCTCTTCGCACGCCTCTCCATCGAATCTAAGGCGCCGGCCACACAGAAAAGACGTAAGACGAAGACGGGGCTCGGACCCGTCGCAGACAGGGCGCCGTTAAAACATATAGAAAAGACAAGGAACGGGCGTGACGGTCGGTGCACACTGGGCATTTCCCGGCCACAGAGTACTTAATCACTATAATAATTAGAACCTGCTCTCCGCGTCCTTTCCGCTCCCCCGCTGGCGCCTACGCAGGCCCGCGTCCTGTCCTTTCTGTATGTTTTGCAATAGGGCGCCGACGAGTCGGCGTTCGTGTCGGCGTCCCGTCTTTTCTGTATGTTTTACGTCGCGACGGCTGCATACATTTTGTATGAAAGTAGATTAAACGGGCGCCGCGACTGCGACGGGTCCGTGTCTTGCGTCTTTTCTGTGTGGCCCGCGCCTTAGGCAGAAAGGTGACATTTGGCTGCGCCTACCCAAATATGTGAACTGCAGTACTCCACACACGGCCAAGTCTGAGCTTTTTACAAGATTAAGCACATTACAGCACATCTTATGCCTACTAAATCCAAAAGATCTCCGAGTGGGTTAAGCTTGCAAGATTTGACCCAAACAAACAGGGTAAAACTAAATGAAAGTATTTAATAATAATTATAATAAACACCTTTAATAAACCAAGCAGCGACAACAACACCCTCCTTAATATATCTTCAAGATACAATGTAAACGAATAGGTTCCGCTACCAAACATGCAACCCGCATTTTTTCCATAAACAACTAATCATTAATTTGAGCATAAAATATATTCCCTCTGTGGAGATAAACCTTTGTTCTAAGGTAAATAACGTCAACTTCAAAAGAGGGTGAATATGTTCCGGAAAAGATTACTGTCATATTTTAAAACACCCTCCTTTTTACTGCAATAACATCAATATTGAACTAAAAAAGCTGTGAAAATATGTGCCGAGGTTATTTGAACTTGGTGAGGTATTTTGAACTGTGGTGACCCCTCACATTAGGCGCCTTTATAATTCAGTGATTTCGAATCTTTATTGACTTTGCAGACTATATTTTAAGTCACAGATTATTTATTTTCTTTACTTATCATTTCATTGATTGTAGAAATATTCAATACAGAGTAATTGGATGGGTACTGCACAGACATAGATAGTAAAGTCTGTGGTACAGCTAGTGGCAAAAATTTCTTTAGTGTTCGTGCTTTCGAGTACACGTAAGGCCGGCTGTCCCAAGAAAGCCATTTCGGATCCTCGGTCGGCATAAAAACTTCCGACACTTAATTCAAAATTCAAAACAATTTATTCCTATTATAGGTATCACTGATACACTTAAGCGAGTAATTTTTTCAATCTACCAGCTTATGCCCGCCTTCCACCGCGGAAAGTTAATGAGCGAGAAATAGTTAGGCGAAACGGAGTAAAATAATTTCGGCCCTCCACTGAGGAAGAGTTAAACTGAAAATTGTAGTTTGCCTTCCATTGCTAGCGAGCTTCTCGAAGTGAGAAAGTCGGGAAACGAGAGTGAGATGATGACTGAGGTGAGGTGCGAGCGAGCGAGTGTTACGAAATGCGTCAGTTTGTTTGATTTGACCTTCAAAATTCAGTGTGATGATGACGATGGTTTTATAAATACAATAAATAAATTAATGTTTGATATACCATTATAGTAAGAAAACGAAAGAGACCTTTATAAGGCGGCGAATTTAAAATTACAAAATGAATATTTAAAAATTGTGGTTTATAGGTGTTTTAAGAATTACTTTCAGTTATAAAAGACACAAAGTAGGTATATGGACTAATCCACGGAATATGTAAACAATAGTGGCCAACGGCGAGGGACGATGGCAGCGATAGGGATGGCTGAGAGGTGCAAGGACGCAAGAGGACTCTGTTCAAAACTAGCGCACCGTGGAGTCCTTTTAACTCGCTCACTCCGCTTCGTTCATTCGCTCGCGGTGGAAGCAGTTCTATGAAATCTACCGTTGCTATGTAGTCCTACGGAGTCCACGCGGACTCTGCTGAAAACTCGTTCAATATGTCAACCTATTTTGTATTTTTCTATACTCGCTTAGTCCGTTCCGCTCATTCGTTGGCGGTGGAAGCGCTTCTATGAAATTGACTATTTCGAGTCGAACGGAGTTTATGCGGAGTCCGTTCCACTCTCAGTGGAAGGTGGGCATTAGTTTGGCCACTAACCCCTCCGCACTGGAGCAGCGTGGTGGATTTCGCTCTAGACCTACTGAAGAGGAGAGATTCGAGCTCGGTAGTGTGCCATTAATGGGTTGAAGCCAAACCTTCCATCGTAGTTACGTAAAATATTATGACATTAAACTACGTACATACGTGCTTATCACACAATACATATTCAGTTAAACATGAATGAACTCTAACAAAAACAAGATGAGAAGGGCTTACAAGTAATTAGTTTCGCGTCAGTCGCTGTGTTTAATTATTGCTCACATTTATTTACACATTAGGTTAATGACAAAAACAAGTCCCTCATTCGGGATAAATTGCTCGTGTATCCCGAAAGTGGGAAGACCGCAGTCATTTGTTACATATTACGGGATGCCTTTGTTATGTTAGAAAGAACGGGTATTGTCCTGACGTTCGTCCTTATCACGGGAAAGTCAATGGGCTCCTATAATGACGGGAGGATAGATGGTTCCATATTCTTGAGTTGTATACAAAGGGTTCTTAGTTGTATAATATAATTTAGATTCGCATAATATAAGTTTGCCTCTTCAACTAAAAGAACGATTTCTCTTGGTCAACCTGATACTAAAACGCCGAAGTTGTATTATATTACTATGAATTTGTAATTGGCCAGTTTGTTAGTATTCTAATGCATGGGGCTACAATCTGAGCAATGCGCCTTACGTATAGCGCACTGGGCAACAGAATGTAAGTCTTTTGATGTATCCATGAATCCGCCACCCGAATTATTTCCTAATTATTATTATTATTATTATGTATCTCTTAAATTTCTCGGGTCCAAGATGTAAGCGGACCCGGTATTTTGGAAGGCTTGCGTGGGGACACAGGTCCAACACGCAGAAGCCCCTTTGAGAACATTAATAAAGTGCTTGTGTGGGACACAAGGTGGATACGACCCTCGATTGCACAATCTGATACACCCGAAGATAGTCCCCACCGTGTGCACAACAACTATTTAGAATCTACAAGAACAAAAAATCTATACTAAAACTGGGCTATTGGGATGAATTTCCGAGGGACTGGTTTCTGGGTTATGGGAAACTATGGACACCTGCCATTCAAACTGTATAACAACTGAAAAAATGGCAGGTGGTGGCTCGCCACTCACTAGATGGGCCCCCGTAAAGCGGCGCATGCCTGGGGGCAACATTCAGTGTTGCAAAAGTTCCCGATTTATCGGGAGATCTACTGATTTTGGCTATCGTCTCCCGATATCCCGATTTGGCGACCGTTTCTCCCGATTTTTTGCATTTTCTAACAATAACATAATATTTAAAGTTAAAAATAGAAAATAATATTCTAAATACAAAATACAAAAGAAATTAAATCACTCAGTGAAAATATAGAAGAATTTTGGGCAAGCGTAGGTAGATATATAGCATAAAATGTGGTGATGGGTCACACAGTCATGTTGTAAAATATTTGTTCATACGTATTCAAAGTTTTGAGTTTGTCATATTAGGTCTATTACAAAAACAAAATTAAAAAACACAAAAAGCCCGACTGCGTACATAATAAAATAATATAATAAAAATGAGAAAACAAGCCCAGTAGTTTAGCAGCGACCCATTTATATTTCATAGGGCTCTTTGGGAAGATGTGATTGGTTGAAGAATGGGTTTCAACTGCTTAACTACAGAGCTTGTTTTGCATTTTTAGTATTTTATACGCAGCCGTGTTTTTTGTGTTAATTATTTTTTTTATTTTGCACTTTTTAGTCAGGATTCATTGACTTCTTTATTAGGATTAAAAGACGATAAAATTCTCAATAATGTCATTTCATTGAGGGAGTTAATAAATTAGCAAGAATGCTTGTTAAATCATTATAATTATTATATGCTTAGCTATTACCTACTTAAAATGAAAAATTTTGAAGGGAACCTAAATATCATTTTTGAATACCTATTCAACGATATCCCACTTAGTTCGTCAATATAATTTTTTCTTACATTTTGACAATTTGGCGTAGATTAAGATGAATCGATTGACGTAAGAATCATCAAAATCGGTCAACACGTTTGGTCTCTACAATGCCACATAGGAATAAACATACATAGACTGATAAACATATTTGATATTACCCTCTCTTGGGTCGCGCAGTCGAGTAAAAAGATGATCAAACTTGTTACAATTTTAATATAAATAAAGACATGCTTGCAAAAATGGCTAGTAACATGGTGCGAGGATGTAAATGAATAATAAATTATTTTTATAAATAAAAATTATTGTGATTATAACATAAAATAACTCTTGCTTTATTCAGATTAAGAATCTCCCGATTTCTCCCGATTTTTAGCTGGCAATGCTACCGTTTTTTGATATTTCATTTTTGCAACACTGGCAACATTGGCGTGAGCAACTAGAGGGGTGTAGAGAGGTGCGGCACCGATTTCACCATCTAGGGGGGATTGAACCCCCATGAGCGGGTTTCCTCGTTATTACGCCATTAGATACTTCCACCCCCGAGCATATAGCTCTAGCGACTCCACTCTGGCCGGCCGGTTAAGGCAAGCACAGAGGTGGGGGCCTGTTCCTTGATCCTCACTTGAAGATAAGAAAAGGTCGAACCCCCGGGAGCACTCGGGTCCATGGTGTCGCTACTCACCAACAGCTCGCCACAAGCTGCCCTGTGGCTTATTATTATTATTTATTTTAATTCAGAATTACATTCCATATATGTACTTAATATGTAAATATTTAATAAAAACAACGTAAGTTATGTGCATCGATGTTTACATAATTATTCATTAAATATTCTCTTAAAATAAACAAAACACATCTCGGCCCAACACGACCGTAAAAAATAAACTTGGACACAGCATCATGATCCAAATGGAAATTAAACTCCCTTCGTTTAAAAACATGATCAAAAACCATTTATTTTCAGCGCTACAATATTCGGGCGTCATGTTGGGAGATCGTTTCAGGTTCAAATCCCAGGCGATGGAAATGATAATTAATTATACCGAGTGTCCCTGACAGGACCTTCTTGTTTCGACATTTTTTAAATAAAATGTTATAATATTTTGGTTACACCAATGTATCACGGCATTCATAGCTACACATTATTTTTGTTATGGGTTTAAGCTCGTCCTTTTAATAAATAATACCCATGTTGAGAATTTATGAATGGGCGTAGCATTTTATACATACGAAACTGCCTTCATTGGCGTGTATGTCGATGTTACTTTTCAAAAAATACTAAAAAATACAAACTATACTATAATAAACGAGTTGTCAAATGAATTCAAAATAGTTGTAATTGATAGACAATCGATAAATTAAGGAATACCGTCGAGATTGATCGATTGGATGTTATATTATTATGATATTGTAATATTTGTTCTACGAATAGTGAGTTAGAACTCATACAAAGTAAAGTCATCTAGGACCTATTAATTCCTATAATAATATATCTTACACACTATGGTTATAATTTAACTGACCCCGGAAGAAGGCCATATTTTCGCATTCCTATTATCACAAAATAGTTAATTTAATATTGGACTACATAAACTTGATAAAGTAGTTCCTTTACATGGGAACATTGTAAACTTGAAACAGCTAACTAATCAGTAGTTAACTAGATCTCAGAACCACGATAAAGCAGTTCACAGTTCAATTCGCTCAACTCCTCAGCGCTAGCTAAAACTTGATGCATGCATAACTCAAGTGATCTACGATTAACTTTGTTTCACATACTTCATTATGATTCATTCCTGACATCCTCACTTTATCAGGAAGTTCATAGTGGTAGGGATTTAGAGATTTTTTCCAGATCCCCACCAGCTAATGAACAAAGCCTTTATAAAAAGGGCATTTTAGCAAAAAATTGCTATATAATATATCGCTGGCCTATCGCTGGACTGAAATCTTCTCTCAGAATGCTTTTTTTGTATACATTGATATGAAAGATAAATTATAAACATACTTTTTTATGATTTAAAAAAATAATCTCAATTCCAACAGATAACTCTCCTATGTTTTGGCTCTCGTCGTCTCTTAGAATCTAAGACTTAGCTTAGGAATAGAAATAGAAATAGTCATCATTGTTTCTGTTGGTACATAATTATGTTATACAGGGATGAACTATTCTCAACAGGGACCCTTTATGGGTCTGAATAATTGTAATGCTAATTTTATTTTATCTATTACACTAATATTTCTAATGCAATAAAGTTCATATTTTACATTACATTAAATTCCGCGCTATTTTCACCATAACTAAAAAGAACAGTAAAAATTAAGTATTTATCAATTAATTTATTTATTATTTAGGTGGCTATTTTTATCAGAAGTGTTATTTATCTTATTTTTAAAAATATCCTCACAGTTTGACCAAACAAGTTTATTAAAAATGTTATTATAAATTATTCAAAACCGTGGAAAAGTCATAGGCACTTGACTGAGTTGAGTTATATTCCACGCTACCCAAATACGAGTTGACAAAAATAAATTTAGATTTCAGAAAACACATAACAATAAATTCCATAACGCCAAATAATTTGTCATTCTCGTTTAAATATACCTACTTGCAATAAAAATTAACTTAATTTTCCATTAAATATAACCTCACACTTAATACAATGTAAGGCAATTGAAAATCATTTAAATGTATTTTTGATTGTGGATACGGCATAAGTTTTCCGAAGCGAAGCAAGTAATTCTGTAGCAAGAGAAGTAGTATCTTGTTTTAGTGAACCTTAATTAAGTCCGCCCATGTAAAACCTGTTCATAGGTAGTACAAAAAGAATAAATAAATAAATAAATAAACCTTTCTATTGAAATGGCGAAAAAATCGAGTATCTAAATTGTATCAGTTCCCAAAAATATTGTAGAATATATGATTTTGTTTTGTACAATATGGAAATAGCTAGGCTTTGTTAAAAAAATCAGACCAGTGCGTGTCAGGACACGCGCAATGTAGATTGTAGGGTTCCGAAGTAGTAAGTTTATTGACTATTGTTTTCATTGTAAACTCATCATAACCTATTTAGAGACTTTTTCACTTGTCTAACTCCAACCGTTGTCGGCAGGGGGGGACACGTGACTCTAACCAAAGTTAGCACTTTAAAGCCAAATATTTCGCAAACTACTAAATCCATAAGTGGTCTTAGAAGACCCATAATATTTTTGAAAGACCTTTTCAATGATACCCCACACTATGGTATACGCAACGAAAACCAAGTATGTAATGTTTAAAACTTAATCAACTAAACTGATTTCTTATTCTGATGTACTCTCACTGAATAGAATATAAAGTAATACTTACATTGTGGTTCTTCGATTCCCAATCGAAAGGGTTATCGGGGTAAGCTGAGTTAAATCAGGTAAATTCATTACACAAAGTGAAGTCTACAGCACACCCTACACAAAACTGATTAAATCATTGCCCCTAATCGATATAGATTTTACGACGTTTGCATATGGTTGTAACTCTGTGGAATTTAATCAACCAGCTAAGATATTGGCAGGGGACTGAGTGTAAATCACTTTGAATTGCTGTTTAAGCTCCAATGCGCATGTGATTTCCAATTACATGATTCGTTTCAGTGCGTTATTACCTTAATGACAATGCTATGCTCGACTAATAAGTAGGGAGGTATACACTACTAATTATTATTAAGCGATCTTAATATTAACAATGGTACAACTTCTGATTTTACTGAAGGTGATCACAGTCTATACTTATAATAAAAGTAGGTATAATTTATCTATTTTTAAACTAAATAATAGTTATTTTTAACATTTTATATCAAATGTAGTAACTGTATAATTCAGAGGCCAAAACATTTAAGAGCCATATTTAATTACGCTCTTATACCGTGCCCAAAAAAATTTACTTTAAGAAATCCATCGTCGTTATATTTCACATCAATTGATGGGAAGGCCCCTAAACTTGGATGATTGGGGCTAAGTCGAGGGATGCAGGGCTTTTTACGGCCTCTTTAATCCTCTAATAGTCTTAATATACTATTGATATAAACTTGACGGAAAATTACAATACAATTTGAGCAATTTAATCAAGCTAAGATATTAGCAGGGGACTGATTGTAAATCACTTCAACTTGCAATTAAATTCTCAACAGGACAATGCGTGTTAATTGCATCTACTCATATGAGTAGAAGCAATAAATTGCCATATGGCAATAAATTAAAATTTAAAAACATCCCGACTGTTTTTTTAACAATAAACATAGCTAATAACACTATCAATTAAGTCACCTTTCATACAAAAAAACTAGAACAAAATCTGTTCATCAGTTTGGGAGCTATGCCACAGACAAACATACAGATACACACATATTATACAGACACACAGATACACATACACGTCAAACTTATATCAACCTTCTTTTTACATATAGACATACTACTTTAAAAAATGCTTCTTACGAGCATGCTCTTTTCTTTCTGGCTCCCTTCCACCCGCGCCTTATCTAGCTACGAAAATCAAACGGCGATCAAATATTGTTATTGAACATGCTACTAATGAGCATGCTTATTTTTAACATAGCACGTATACACATGCTACCAAGTAGCAATAAGCTCTATTACGCATTCTCATGTGTGTATCTTTCTGTACCCTAACCTTTTTAAAGTTTTTAAGCTCTATGTCAATTGTCAACATATAGTTAATACTTAATACTATAACATAATAATATAATTTACTGCAGTGTGGTTTGGTAACTGGAAATCGTCGTTATCGTCTTCGTGAAATTAGTATCAAAACTATACATTCTTATGTTGCAGTGTAAATAAAAAAATAGCAGTAGGTATTTTTATTTTGTGTGCCTTGCACAAAAGTTACGACTTAAGGTCGTAGCACACATATCAACTCGGAAAGGGATAGTCACCGGATCGCCTCGCCGTCAACCAAGCATCAACCTAACGTAAGCGCGGTAACTCGGCTACGGCTAGGTGACGCCGCGCTTACGGCTCGAATGACAGCAGTTCGCCGACGCAGCGGTAGCCGCGGCGCGGGGCGTGCACGAGGAAACGGAAAGTCGAAGGATAGCGTACGGTGACACGTAAGCGCGGGTACGGCAAGTCGTCCACGCACCGTACCGCGGTTCGTGAGCTTGTCTCGAGGCGAGACGATTACGTTACGATTCCGATAAGTGTGCTTTACAGTAGGGAGTTTCATACAAAGAATACTGAAATGCAAGAGTTGATACGTTTACATTCCGTTTACGAGTTGATATGTGTGCTACGACCATTAGATAGAATGTGTCAACAGAGTTGGCAAAACGTTGGTCAGTGCCAGTGAAATATTCAAGTGTAGCGACATAAGTCCTCGTCCGGACTTAATGCAGTGTTATAAAATGCTTACTTTAGTGCTCGCGGTAGTGGACATTCTTGTATGTATACAATGAATTGTTTCTTGATTAGTATACATAAAGCTGCATGCACAAAAAATCGTTTCAATTTTCTTGTCCAAGACACCTTTGCATATTATATATAACGTCTGTTACAGTTTATATCCTCCTAACTGGAGACGAAATAAATTTATTATCTCTTTTCTATTAGTTATGCCTTTTGAGCCTATATGGAAAAAATAAATTTTTAGATAAAGATAAAAAATTTGAAGGATCGAATCGTACATAGTCCGCTGTAATGCTGGTAAATAAGGACTAAGACCGGTAAATCCAAGATAAAAATATATTTGATTGAAAATACTCATTGGATATCATTTAAGAGTAATACCTTATTCTACTGACGTTATTGAGTCATAGATAGGTATTACCTTTACACTGCCCTGAATAAAGAGTTCAATGTACTACAAAAATTACGTTAAAACTAAAATTGCGATGTCTGCAGATAATTATTTCAGATCTTTTCTCCTACAGGACACTGCTGGGTTGAATTTTACAGTGCCAAGTATCGCCAACTTCTACATTTAACCACTTAGGTACAAGCTATCCTATCGTAGTGTTTTTAAAAAAATGGCTAAAAGTATAAATTATTCTCGGACTTTTCTGCTGTATACAGCGTTATTCTTAGTATATACGAAAGCTGAAAGTAGTTTGTTCAGAATTAGTTACTGAATCGATCACAATAATTTTTACACCATGTTATATTTTGTCCTAAAAATATAAAAAAAATGTTACAAGTTGGACACCAATGCAAAACATCGTTATTCTGCCGTACGTTACTTAAAACACGGTTAAGCCTCAAACTGCCATTTTTTAGTTTCGAATCACACATTACGTTTTGAAAAATTCTCTATCTTTTGTGCTGGGTCCCATTACTGTACGACTTTTACTTTCCGAGATATAGAGCGGGTGTGAACCGTTAAGTAACATATTTTTTACAGTTTACTTTATTATTTAACAGCTATTCCTCAAATTTATGTTATAACACGGCAAAAGGATGGTAACGTTATTATCACGGATCGTTCCAAGCGATATTAATTTATTATAATACAGTTATCACACAATGCTGCACTTAAATTAAGCTATACGACCATAACCGTGTTATAATCAAGTACTTACAGGTGTGTCTGAGAACAAAAACTATGTTATAATAAAGTTACTATAGAATAATACATTACATTATAGTTATAGGCATTTAGCCTTTTTTCAATAAAGTTTATCGATGGATTAAAGTGTAAAATTCTTTACTAAAATACGACTATACAGATATGCTAGATTAAAATCTAGTTAAACCCAGAAACATTTTTGAACCGCGGTCCCCCGCGTTCCCGGTTTCCTCGGCCATTTCGCTACCAGCGACGACGGGGAGCGCTCGTGTGTGTGTGGAGCGGAGCGGCGGCGCGCCATAAATGTTTTACCATGTCGCGTCATACGTACTCAAGGTAAGGTTTTTATAATTTCACTAAATAGAATAGATGCATCAGTGAATTTAATAACCTATGTAATTAGTATGTAGATAATCGATATTTATAATATTTTCTTAAAATAAGTATTACATTCATTCAATTACGTAGTGGTAGGTGACAGGTATATAACCTTTAGCTTATAAATATTTGATTGGAACGAAATAATCCTTTTTCTTATCGTTCTGAAGCCGCTATGAAATCACACGCATCTCGAGTCAGGGTCAACGATGAGTAGGTGCAGCGCGTTGGGGCGGTATGTTTGAAACGAATACCTATCGGACATGGGCTTTCGCGCGCTTTTTTGCTTTTTACCTTCTTTCCTATTCTTACGCATTATTGCGTTGACGACGAGGATATAGAATAATAAAGTACCTACCTATAAGTTTTTTTTAAATTAATTTTTTTTTTAAATTAGGTATTTAACTAATTGTGTCTGTCATTATTGTAGACGCTCCGGGGTTCCACAAAGAATTCAGAACATGATGAGCATTGTGAATAGAGAGGTCGTACCTGTCGAACCACCCAAATTACGTATTCAAGAACAAATCATTGGCTTAACAAGCATGCCAAATTCATTAAATGAAAGTGATCCTTCTAGTCCTTCAGCTAATAATGGCATCGATTTATATGCAAATCCTCAACCTGGTACATCAAAAGTTTCGGATTCCAGTTTCCTGTACTGCGATGAAACTATACCGCCGTCTTTACATTCTCTGTCTCCAATCTTCTGTGACTTTGATTCGGATGATTCGGTTAAGGACAAGGACTACGAGGTTACATCTAATTACGTCGATTCAAGTGAAGAGAGTGATACGGACAGGAATATTAAAAAAACACTTGCTCATAAGTCCCAAATAAAATGCATATCTCAAAGAAAAGGTAAGAGAAGCTCTAAAGCAGAGAAAGAAAAATGTGTGCCTTCCTTTCCCAATAAAGTTATATCTCGACGTCACTCATTTAACAATGGCGAAAGAGCTGCTGTTCACGATCCTGTTTTCAAAAAGAGACGAGCGTCGACTGATGCTGCTGTTATTATATCAATGCCACCATTTGACAACCCAGCCACCAGTGATAATGAAGGTGAAGAAGGTTCAACAGCGCGGAAACGAAAAAAGTACAATAGCAGTGTGAAACAGCGAGAAATCCAAAGAAAAAAACAAAAACTTTTGAAATATACTGTAAAACCTGGATGTGACGAGAAATGTATAAAAAAATGTAGTTCTGTATTTGATGAATCTGAACGTGAGAATATAAATAAAACATATTGGAGTCTGCAACGCGGGGAAATGAGAATGTTTATAAGGTCAAACTATATTGTAGCCATTCCCAAGCGTAAGTACACATCTGACCCTAAAAGAAACCCCAAAAGAACTTTTACGCTGCAGAAAAATGACGGAACCGTAAGACAAGTATGTAAAATTTTTTTTTTAACAACTTTAGGTTTCAATAGAAACAATGATCTTATACTTACCACCTGTCTCGATACTGAAAAAGATACAGATAAACGTGGTAAACATACCAAGAAACCGGCGTTTAATCGTGATTTACTCAACCAACATGTTGAATCATTCAATCCCAGCGCTCCTCATTACCGTAGAGAGCACGCACCAAATCGGCGTTATTTGCCCAATGACATTAATATAAATTTTATGTATAAAGACTTTTGTTCAAAAAATCCCGAGTCAAAACTCAGTTATGACTTATATCGATCTCACTTAAAATCAATGAATATATCTTTCACTCGGCTCGGGAATGAGGAGTGCGAACAGTGCGAATCATACAAACATCACACTAAAGAAACAAGCCATGATGTTCGTAAGCAATGTTTTCCTGATTGTGACACTTGCTTGGCTTGGGCTAAGCATCATGATCGATACAAAAAAGCTAGAGCCCTTTATGATGCTCACAAAGCTATAAAGCAAAACGAAAATAGTATTTATTTCAGCGGCGATCTAGAAAAAGTTATCATGCTGCCTAGAATGGAGATGTTCAAAGCGGTTATATTTTGTCCCCGTTTGACGCTCTTTAACCAATCCTTTGCACCGGTTGGAAAAATATCAAAGGAATCGAAACCTCTTGCTGCAATTTGGCACGACGGAATAGCCGGTAGAAAACAAGAGGATATTATGAGCGCGTACTACAGTTTTTTCCTTCGTCATCGAGACGTTCAGAATGTTAATATCTGGTTAGATAATTGTACATCACAGAACAAGAATTGGCTGTTTTATTCCATGTTAGTCGACCTAGTAAACAGTGACGTTATAAGTACAGAAACAATAACTTTACACTACTTCGAACCCGGCCACACCTTCATGAGCTGCGACCAGTTCCACCATCAAGTGGAACTTGCAATGAAAAAGAAGGGTAAAATATATGACTTTTCAGATTTTGAGGAAGCTGTAGCCTCTGCAAACAATGGCAGAGTAACTGTCAAAGCGCTACAAGCAAATGAATTTCTCAATTTACCCAATAATGTCTCTGAGCGGCGAATTCAGCAAGCATGCCCTAGAGTCTATCTGAAAAATATAACACAAGTCTCGTTTAAGAGGTCAAGTTATGACATGTTGTATAAAAATGATTTTAGTGATGAATACTCAAGTTTTAAATTTTTAAATGACAAGTACTTAAGAAATCCACGTACCAACATAAGCTTCCGGACACAGCCGAAAGGCATTGATGAGGAACGTAAATCTAACTTAATAACTAAATTGTCGCCTATCATTCCAAAACATAAAATGGTATTTTGGAATGGATTGCCTACAAACAATAACACAGAAACGACCAAAAATTCAAGGAGGACTACCTAAACCTAAGAAAGCCATTTTAAATACCCAAGTACCTACAATTCTTTTTTTATTTTAATATAACTACTTAAATGTATATATTACTTAGTGCCATAAGACTAAATAATTATATTATATATTAAATTATTTAGTCTTTATTATTAATAATTATATATTTATTACTAATTATTAATTATATTACATATTAAACCTAATAGGGACCCCTATTAGATTTAATTCTATATAGAGGACTCAGTGTTGATTACATGATTGTGATAATTTTTTAGTTAAAGACTGATTATATTGTAAAATTTAGAAAGCTATATAATAGTCTTAAGACTGAAGAAAATTGTTATAGCAGGTTGTTTTATGACAACTGCAGCTAGTGAGATAGATGGTTATATTTTTTTATTATCTTAAGACACTTTTCACTCCAGGGTTTTAAGTTAGAGAATGTTTTGATATTAAGATAATATTGTGATTTAATTATGAATATTACTAAGCCCAAATGTCAAAAATAATTATTTATGTTATTGATAACCATTTAAAATTGTTTGAAATAAATGATTAATAAATAATTTGTTTAATTTGCTTGCTTGTTTTCTTTTTTTTTCTCGAATAATTGTAAGTCATTGCTTATCTATAAAACGGCTAACCGCGAGCGAAGTATGAGTAGCCTTGTTTTAAGTAAGCAATACCGTTTAACTTGACGCCGCTTAATATATTATTACACAATTACTTGATTATAATGATCACTAAGTGCCTTAACTTGTTTATAAACCAAGGGGCTAAACCTTAATTTTACAGTCATTACTTGATTATATCATAGTTATGCAGCTTAGCCGTATTGTAATGACGTATTTTTTGATAACTTTAAATAAAATTTTTAGTAGTACAATTCTAAAGCAATTACTACGTTATAATACCGTTAGAGTAGGGTTAGCCCTATTATTATGCAGTATTTAATTACTAAACTGGGAAGAAATGCTAAGCTTAATTACAAATATCTGTTTTAATTGTAAGACTGAAAGATGTTTTCAGTTTTCATACCCCAAAAAAAAATCGTTGATAAACCAGTGACATTTGTCTCTTAGAAAGATTTTTATATCTTTATTCGTTTGGAAGAGACATCATTTCGCAGGTTTTTGTCCGATATCTCTGAAACTACTTTATGGGTTTAACCGTATTTTAAACAATGTACGGCAGTATTACTGGCCATCTTAAGTCTTGGTGGATAGTTTCAACTTTGTTGGTTATAATAACAACAAAATAAGATTTCACATAAACGTATGGAATGGGAGAACTACTACTAACAATCTCAATTTTGTCAACTTATACGAAAAAAAATACGTTTTCAATCAATACAGCTCTTTATACGTTAAACCGAACCTGAAGCTAAAGTTCAAGTGAACCTGAAGTACTGAACCTGAGAGTTATGGAAAGGGCTTCCGTCTGAGGTATTCCGTCTATGCCATAGCATGGAGTCCTTCAAAGTCCTTCCTTATGTTAAGATGTCCTTCAAGATCAGTAAGTATCGCACCTGCTATAATTTTTTAACCCCGACGAAAAAATAATTCACTTACATGAGAATGAACAGTAATATAGAAATAACAGTATAAAAAAGAGGGGTGTTATATGTTTTACGTGTCTGTATATCTGTGGTATCGTATCTCCTAAACGGATGAACCGATTTTGGTCTAGTTTTTTTATCTGAAAGGTGACTGGCGTTAATCGAGTGATCTTAGCTATGTTTAGTGTAAAACTGTCGGGTTTTTTTTAGATTTTAATTGAAGATTATTTTTTTACTAGGAAGTTTCTCATCAGGAGGACTATCTATCTGTCTCCAGTTGGAATAAGAGACAGACGTCTACGATGTAAAAGATAGTATAGTATAATAATTAGATAGATTAGATAGATATTATAGGATTTGAAAATTTTGAATTGATATTGAAGTACCTGTACTTCTTCTTAATCTTAAAGAATAATCAGGAAACATTCATAAACATGCTTAAATTTGTATTTCCTTTTTCAAATGTAACATATATTATAAAATGGCCGTATTCATGTTTCAGAACTAAAAGGTCAATATTTGTCGACATCGAGGGGAAATGTTCCTTTTCCGCTATTCACACCGGGTGGTCGTCACGCCGCATTTCTCCGAAAACACTCATTTCAATCTCACGAAATAATTCAGTCATTCATTCACCCTAGTACTACCCCACTTGGAACTGTAACGAAGTGTAAACTCAAGTTGCCAAGACAAGTGTTTAACCCGTACGAGAGGATGTCAGTGACAGTTTGCGAGATAAGACATTACAATATTATTTCAAACTTTACTTCCTGCAGTTGATGAGAAAATTATTTGATATTATTTGTTAACTTAAACATAGATTTTTTCGTCTTCAATAGCTTTGTTTGTATTGGCACCCTGAGTGATAATTGATGTAAGTGGCGAGTAAGTGCAGGTTATCGTTAAAGACATAATTGTTAGAATCAACTGATGTGCTGAGCAAGAAGGTAAGCGTCGAGCTAATAAAGTTAAAGACATTTAATGTTAAAGACATACTGGCTTCAAGTTAGTATAGCTTGGATGTTAAAGACACTGTGGACAACTCATTGTCAAGAAATATACCAAAATCAACAAAATAATCCTTTACCTCATTACCTACTCGGTTTACCAACAAACTAATTAAAATAATATTCGCAAATGGCTAATGACGCAAATGAAACTTCATAATGATATTTTGCAACCAGAATCATTGCAATTTATGCGTAGCTTGAA